>JAHDVE020004673.1:0-61132 GCA_022606495.2 Halesus radiatus | reverse complement strand
GGCAGGGGCAGGGGCAGGGGCAGGGGTAGGGGTAGGAGTAGGTGTAGGTGTAGGTGTAGGTGTACGTGTAGGGGTTGGGGTAGGAGTAGGAGGGAGAGAAGAGATATTTTTCCTAATAAATTTCCATTTTAAAAATTATTTCTAACACACACACTCCTTGCTTCATCCACGTTTAAACAAATCACTATCCATTCACAACCAATTGCAAGACTGCAATGGGCAAAACCTAGTCATAATATAATTTTGTATCCAAATTAGAATCGACCTCGAATCTCTCTATCTCCAACCTCGGCCGCTGGACCCCCAGAACTGACCCCCTCCATCTCCGCCCAAATTCCATCTTATACCCTTCATTACCTCAGTGAGCGGGCTTAAATATAAGATTGCTATCAGCAAGTGCCGTTAGCACATTAAACATAGTTTATAATTCTTTGAAATAAAAATAAATAAAAGCCCTACAGTAGCAATACTGCCCGCTCACTGAGTAGAGAAGATTATCTCCACATTTATGCACCTTTATCCACAGTTGACATAGGAAGAGGGAGAAATGTTGCATGGCACTGTACACAAAATTTTTACAATACGATGTATATATATAATTTTATAATAGAGAGAAAGAGGGATGGCCCACATTTAAATATTCAATTTTAACTATTTAATTATGTATTTAAATATTTTTCTTTACCTTTTCAGTTTTTTAGATTCGTATTGATGCCGATATTCTAACGAACCCGCGTGTGTTTTGCATCAGAATCACCTGCTTAAAAAAGGTTGTATGCCTCACAACCAATTGAATGGATAATAAAAACTACGAATGAAACAATACCGAGTTATAAAATTGACGTCATAAACCATACGTTGGCTTACCATGGGAACATTTTGTAAAATTGTTTAGGAGAGATTTACGTTACAAATAATTGCATTATTTTTATGGGAAGGTAATTTTCTAGTTTATATGTGTACGTTTCTGATGAAGGTTGAGTTGAGAACCGGTCGATAATGCATAAAAATAAATAAAATAAACTGGCTTGAGGTGGAGTGAAATAATTTGTTAATTCGAAATAATGATAATATTATTACGCAATACGATAAATATGTTTTTTAGGAGTTAAATTTGTGTTATATATTTTTAAAATTTACATAGTATTAGCATCTATCAAAATCAAATTAATATATTATTTTTCTGACCGTCCTACGTATGTTTTACAAAATATTTAAAAATGTGGAATATTTTGAAAAAATTCCAAAAAACAAGGTGTATTTTAAGTTTTTTATAAACACTAACCTTCATGTTTTTTTTTTAAATGCAGATTAAAAAATTTTGGTAATGTTTATTAAGAAAAGCTCGTGAGAGAAGATGGCAATTATTTTTCTCCACTTTTTAAAAGTATTTTCAGATTTTTAAACCACCTTTTAATTTAGAAAGGCCGGTTTATATAACATTTTTTTCATTTAAATTAAAGGTAATTTTCTTAAAAAATATTTTAAAAAGGTATTTTACAGTATTGTTCTGGTAAAGAGTAAAAAAATGTAGCAAAGTTTAACGCCATATTTGATAATTAGACACTACTTGATCTAGATAACAATAAACCACATTATAAAGATATAATGATTTACTTTTGTAGAATGCACTCCGGGAAATATATCATTCATTGTTTGCCAGTTATCCTTAGGTCTTTAGCAGTTTTCCCAACATGCCTTCTACTGATATGCTTGGTGCCGTAATCAGCTCAAGCGCGGGGGCTCCATCAAAGCCAGAATAAAGTTAGCCTCTCAGAAGAAGGGCGTACTGTACAGGCTTCGCAGATACTTTAATAGTACATAACTGCTGACCCTGTACAAAACGCAAGTGCGCTTCACTGTTGAATCTGGTAGCCACCTCTAGTCTGGAGCCCCAAAATACCTGAAAAAACTTTTGAATCTGCAGAAACGGGATAGACTCCCAAGCGTCAGGTGGGAATGCTGTCCTTGTCTACCAATATTTCAATGGAAGATGCTCCGAGGAACTAGTGTCATTGATTCCTTCGTCACCGGTGCATAGTAGGGAAACACGAAAAACGCGCACTCACCATTTTTACACCGTTGCATGAGAACGGGTCGTTTCTACGCCTCGTTGTTGATTTCAACACCCCGGCTGTGGAACGATTTGCCGGCCGCTCTTTCCCCCCTCCTACAACATGGGCCATGTTCACTACTTCTCCTAAAAAATACTCTCCACACAGTATCCGACATATGTTCTGAAGGAAATTACTTCCCTCAGAGCCCTATTTATGGAGTTAATGTAAACAAAGGCGAAATGTTCAACTTTGAATAAATGTACCTGTCACTAAAGACTATTTTGGAAGCGACAAACGAGCGTATATATAATAAATTTAAAAAATGATCCCTCAACGGTAGTTTCCCTTAGTAACATTCTATTTTTTGTGTTAAAATCGGATTGTTACTTAGCTCTCGATATTATCTAACTGATAGATAAAACTCCGCCATTAAAGTCATCATAGATAAACTTTCCTCGCTTGTTAAAGGGTCCTCGATTTTGTGTTGGAGTGAAATTGCAGGCAATCGCTTTTGATATATTTATGTAATCGTTTCTCCTGTCAAATAATGAATGCGGAGTACCTACACCTACCTCCTCCACTGACACAGTGTTTATACCAACGGACCCGGCGCTTATCGTATATTATATGAATAAGGATTTTATTTCCGGAGCCTAGTTGTTGAGATTGCTATCAATCGTAATATCAGTAATATTGGAATGGAAATGTAATCGTTTCTCCTGTCAAATAATGAATGCAGAGTACCTACACCTACCTCCTCCACTGACACAGTGTTTATACCCTGCCTATTAATTATATTTATCAAAGATTTATATAGCCGTTGAGATTGCTACCTATCTAATATCAGTAATATTGAATGGAAATGTACCTTTCTCCGTACACCTACCTCCTCCACTGACACAGTGTTTATACCAACGGACCCGGCGCTTATCGTATATTATATGAATAAAGATTTTATTTCCGTAGCCTAGTTGTTGAGATTGCTATCAATCGTAATATCAGTAATATTGGAATGGAAATGTAATCGTTTCTCCTGTCAAATAATGAATGCAGAGTACCTACACCTACCTCCTCCACTGACACAGTGTTTATACCAACGGACCCGGCGCTTATCGTATATTATATGAATAAGGATTTTATTTCCGTAGCCTAGTTGTTGAGATTGCTATCAATCGTAATATCAGTAATATTGGAATGGAAATGTAATCGTTTCTCCTGTAAATAATGAATGCAGAGTACCTACACCTACCTCCTCCACTGACACAGTGTTTATACCAACGGACCCGGCGCTTATCGTATATTATATGAATAAGGATTTTATTTCCGTAGCCTAGTTGTTGAGATTGCTATCAATCGTAATATCAGTAATATTGGAATGGAAATGTAATCGTTTCTCCTGTTAAATAATGAATGCAGAGTACCTACACCTACCTCCTCCACTGACACAGTGTTTATACCAACGGACCCGGCGCTTATCGTATATTATATGAATAAGGATTTTATTTCCGTAGCCTAGTTGTTGAGATTGCTATCAATCGTAATATCAGTAATATTGGAATGGAAATGTAATCGTTTCTCCTGTTAAATAATGAATGCAGAGTACCTACACCTACCTCCTCCACTGACACAGTGTTTATACCAACGGACCCGGCGCTTATATATTATATGAACAAGGATTTTATTTCCGTAGCCTAGTTGTTGAGAGAATTGCTATCAATCGTAATATCAGTAATATTGCAATGGAAATGAACGTTAACTTGTCGTATCTTGCCGTCTCTCTATCTAAATATACGCACAATATATTTCTTATTTCATTTTTAGGCTTCAAAAACGCGTGAGAAATGTTTTGTAATCATGTTATAAAGAATTCGGGTTCTTGGTTTAATGAGAGTCGAAAGCGAACATATGCTGACTGGCATTTAATTCTTTAATTATTTTTTTAAAATAATTACAAACATATATATTAGTGGCGCTTCGGCCTTATTACTATTACCATCTCATGGTTTGATTTACTTGACTGAATTTATGTTACATTATTTGTGCTTTTTGGGATAAGATCCTAACTAGATTAAAAACCCTAACCAAGGAAAGGAGAAAGGACAAACATTTGGTCATAAATTAAACTAAAGTTACTTTTTGTACTTACTGAATAAAATATATATAATGTGTTATTAACTATTTGCTGCGCCCTCTTCGGGCTGCATTCACGAGTTTCGTCGTCGGCTCATAAAGCTGAGTGATACGTAACTCAATGTTATCAATATTACCATTTTAAACGCATTTTTTTCCTCATTGCACCAACCAGTACCTATCAAACACATAGACATAATTTATTTACTCTATAATATTTGTTTTTATCATCTCTTAATAAGTACATTCATAAGTTTTTTCTGTACCGTTCTTCATATCTAATTATTATATTTATTATAATAATTGCACTTTTTTCTAGATATATTATATTACCATACTATGTCAATACTAGCTTTTTTCCCTTTGTATAATGGCACTATGAACTAAACTTGTCAATGTGACTGTCCTGAAACGGAATTTGTTCCCAGTTGGGCAGTCAGAGCTTTCTTACATTTTATTTTTAAACAATGTGTGTTTTAAATAAATAAATGATAAATCAACACACGTATCATACTGAGTCGGCACACTTGTAAAAAATGATATAACATCATGAAAAGTACGAAAAAAACTAGGCTGGAAATCAAATCTAACCCAACCTAATTTTTTGTTGAATTTTTTGTTGATTTTTTCGTTTTTATTAAAAAAAAAACTAAAATACTAATTAAAATATAAAGAATAATTAGGTCTGGTTATTCGTACAAGTGTTGAATTGTCCGGTCACCAAGAAATACGTTATATGGTCCTGCTGTTGAAAGCTCCGTAGTAACCTATCTTTTTGTTTATAAGAAAGAGATAGAGATGGTCTAAACTCTAAAACGAAGCTATCAGCGGTACGTCTGTTAATGTCTCGTATATCTGTGTATCATGGACGTACTGCCGCAGTACTGGCGTATCGTGTCGTGGCGTGTACCTAGGGATGTAGGCGCAAGCCTTATCTCTGCTCTCTGATCAAATAATGATTGCTGATAGAGTATACATATTCTGATAGTACGACACTGTTTACATTGAAGGTAGGGACTTGGTAGTCCAACCTCGCGAATATTTTCCTAGATATTTGTACATTTCAAATGCTTGGTCTTATCACCCCTTTTTGCTACTATTTATCTAATATCATATTAAATTCCGAATGAATGTTTTCCGTCTTCCTCCACCTTCGATTCGTGAGCACTCCAGATAATATAAAATGTACAGTAGGTGTCGGTTTATTTGTTCACCGGTTCAAAACATAGACCATGAAATTTACGCATTCGAAAACCAATCGCCTGTTTTTATGCTCATTATTTTCACCCATGCATATGGATTGCACTACCCATGTTTTCTTGGAAAAAGGGTCAGGTGTTACAAACAAAGGACGCACTTCAGTTTGTACATGGGTTTTTACAAATAATTGTCTGTTAATATCCCCGTAATTACCCCAGACAGTTCCTAGAAACGACTTCTCCCAAATTGTTTTACCAATACATTAATTATTGTATTTATTAAGACACAAGACCCATTGGAAATTAGTACCTGTATTATTTACCTTTATTTAGAGTTAGCTAGTTTTTGTAAGTTGGTAAAGATCATAAATCATATCTAGAAATTAGTACCTGTATTATTTACCTTTATTTAGAGTTAGCTAGTTTTTGTAAGTTGGTAAAGATCATAAATCATATCTAGAAATTAGTACCTGTATTATTTACCTTTATTTAGAGTTAGCTAGTTTTTGTAAGTTAAAAGATCATAAATCATATCTTAAATTAAATTCGTATTATTTAATTTCTCTTTATTTAGAGTTAGCTAAGTTTTTGTAAATTGGTAAAGACTATAAATCATATCTAGAAATTAGTACCTGTATTATTTACTCCTTTTATTTAGAGTTAGCTAGTTTTGTAAGTTGGTAAAAGACTATAAATCATATCTAGAAATTAGTACTGCATGCATACCTTATTTAGAGTTAGCTAGTTTTTGTAAATTGGTAAAGATCATAAATCATATCTAGAAATTAGTACCTGTATTATTTACCTTTATTTAGAGTTAGCTAGTTTTTGTAAGTTGGTAAAGATCATAAATCATATCTAGAAATTAGTACCTGTATTATTTATCTTTATTTAGAGTTAGCTAGTTTTTGTAAGTTGGTAGAGATCATAAATCTTATCTAGAAATTAGTACCTGTATTATTTACCTTTATTTAGAGTTAGCTAGTTTTTGTAAGTTGGTAAAGATCATAAATCATATCTAGAAATTAGTACCTGTATTATTTACCTTTATTTAGAGTTAGCTAGTTTTTGTAAATTGGTAAAGATATATCTAAAAAAAATTGCAATCTGTTTTCAACGCTGTGGCAAGATTTATCGTCCATTCCTTTCATAATGCTGTAATTTATTCGTACCCGAAAACAAAATCCATGACATCTTCAGGAATTGCATGGCAGATATTCTTATACGATCAGGAGTACCCCATGGCTGGCAGTTTGAAAATTGCATTGAACGCCGAAACAGCTGTCACAATAATAAAAACTAAAAACACTTGTGCAGAAAATAACATTATTAAATTTGATTTACATTAAATTTAAAAAAAATAAATAAATAAATGGAGTTCTACGATTTAAACACAAAAACGATTAATTCATTAATTTGAAATATTAGTAAACTTTTAAAAATAATAAATTGATTTAGTTTCTGAACATAATATGATGTTCTGGCGAAACAGCACGACAATAGAAATGATTATCTGAATTGAAGTTTTCAGAACAAATATATTTTTCGTATATTTTGATAATGTCTTGTACGGTTATTTAGAATTCGTTGTGCAAGAATAGGCAGAACAAATTCATGACATCTCTCCCATTGGAAAATAATAACTACTGTGAAATTAATAAGTAACATTACTCCGTGGCTTGTGGCGACACGGTCTGATGAACCTAATTCACCGAACAAAATATGACTTAACTTTCAGTACGGACGCAGTCACAATACCTATAACACGGGCGGGCAGGTACCTATTACCGGTGTAACCCCCATCATCGCAGGCACCCACGATTGCAGGTGTCATCAGCATTCACATTGCACGGCGTGGACACCACCGCGTGGCGGGCACCGGGCAGCACTTTCATTGCACCAGACGGCGGCAGTTTTACACGGCAGCGACATCCATCAGGGGCCCGTTAGTGGCAGTACACATAACGAGTTCCCGGCTAATTACTATGCAGTTCGCAAGCCCGTGCCCTCATTTGCATCTCCCGTCAGGTGAGAGAGGAAGTACAGGGCGCCGAGAAATTGATGCGTAAAAAGACTCGCACATGTTTTATTAGTTGCTCAAGATAGTGCTTCTTGTAGGCACTGATCAGAGACCGACGGCCGCTTTTACCAAACAAATTGAGCAACAGCTAAGTTGAAATTTGGTCGCTTCGATCAATCGTTTATTATAAATGGGACAGTTTGCAACGGAGCTATCGGCGGGATAAATCTTTATATTTGCATCTCGTTCCAGGTTGGAAGATACTCTCAGTATCGTTTATGCCTCGACGATTATGATAGAAAAAAGTATCAGTTGGTAGGATCAGTACGAATTGCATATCAGTATACATAATTCCTGATCATCCTGTCTACCGGGGGCCTCTTCACTGTTCACGGTAACCAGTTGAATACAGGAACAGGAGCAGGAGCCAAGCCATCCAGTGGGGATGTTTCTTCCTGCCTTATAAGGTCCAGCAATTTGTTACAATGTCTGCAGTCTGCGCTGCGTACGCACTTTCCTCCGCCATGGTATCCAAGTAAGAGACTTCAGGGGATGTTTATTCTAATAAAAATGTCTTTATATGATGTAGATATGAGAAGAAATCAACTTACAGCAAAAATTATTGTTGCTTCTATTGCCTTCAAAAAATGGCCATTACTGCCATTAAATATACAGGTTATTGAAAATGATGGACTCAATTTCGTACAGCTGTATTTCCTGAATTATACGTTATTATTTATTATGAATGGTGTACGTACTCTTGTCAGTTGTGAGTAAAATGGCTACTATGCAGCGCCCTTGAGGTGATTTTTCACAAAAACGGCGCTATACAAGTCATCCAACTATTATTATTATTATTATTATGCAGTACAAGGTTTTCTGTCTTCGTGAGTTTTTAAAACTAAAGCTCAACATACCTTTCGTCTCCATTTCAACATTGAACCTCCAACTAGAAAGAACGTTTGCCGATGGTATGTATCTATCACCAATTTGAGCAAACTTGATGTCTCCGCACAGGAAAAGCTCGGGCGGACCGCGTGTATCAGAGGAGATCGTGCGAAATTGAGTCCATCATTTTGAGTATCCCTGTATTTATTATCATACTTTTTGGTTTATTTCATAACTATTTGTGTTATCTGGCATATATGATGCAATACAACTATAATGTGAGATATATTCTTTTATTTATTTTCGGGAAATCAAATGTTTACAATATATTTAATAGTTTACCAAAAATAAAACTCCTCCCTCTGACTTTACTTAATAAAACAAGATATAATTTTTTAATCATTGAATAAAATAATATTAACATAACCTAAATGAAAGATGAAACCGGAAAAAGAGGACAGAAATCTCTGCCTATCCGGGGCAACGCTCAACCAACTTAGCTAATGAGACCAGTTCAATTTATGTCATATTCATCGATATCATATCTTAAATTCAAGATTTGTGAATATAATTTTCCATTTTTAATTGATAGGCAGACTGAAATCTTTTTATTTTCTGTCCCTTTTTCCGGTTTCATCTTTCATTTAGGTTATGTTAATTTCATTTTCTTCAATGATTCAATATTTCAATGAGGTTTTTAAACCTAATAAAAATAATTAATAATTAAAAATTGAATATAATTTTTTTGTTTAAATTAAAATTTATAACATAGTAGCTGTTGTGTACCTATGGTGTATTATTTGGTGTGATTTGTCACATTGTCAACGGTAATACAATCCGTAATAGAAAAGAGACTGAAATTTCACTGAAACGGTACTTTCTAATGTTTTTGACCAAATACATAAAATAGTTCACTTTGGCAAAAATCTCGACCTTTTTTGACAAGATTATAACCGTGAAGCGCACCAAAACATGCCATTCAGCAACTAAGCGGCGTACCTAAGTAAATTGGGTTGAATCAATTTGTTTTGTCCGAGAAAGATAGAGAGCGCCTTATTGATAAAACCATTGAATCTCTATGTATAAAAATGTCTATATGGTTGTTTGTGTGTCCCCGATTTTTTCGAAAATTACTCGGTTTCGCTGAAAATAGCACAGTTTGTTCTCATCAGTGCCGAGAAGGTTTAGAGAGTAGTTGGAATGAAATCCAACATGTAAAACTAGTGCTATATCGTTTTAAAATTAGTATGAAAAATATTTAACCCGCCATGTTGTATTGAGGTAGCCACAGATTACTATTACTATTACTATTTTCAAAATTGACAACACAAGCAGGTAAACTTTATTATTTAGATATGTTTTGAAAAAATAAATGTTTGAAATAAAATTAAAATTTCAAATTAATGTTTCTTTGTTTAGATATAGTAATAGTCGTCACAAGGCATTACTTTCGGTGTCAAATCAATTATGGCACCCAAACGACAAGCAAGAATTTACAACAGCATAACTTTATTCCAAAAAAATAAAATGATTCCGTTCACATAAGTTAGTAGATAATAAAATTAATTATTATTAGTCAGTACAATTCCTGTAGTTTAATCAGTTTCTCTTTATGTTTTATGCTTTAGAAGTGAGAATGATAGATATTATAATAATTGCAAATAATACCGTGAAAGTTATCAGAGAAAGCATGTCACTTTACGCACCTGACATGCTTGCCCAGTAATTGTGAACTTACTTGAAGACCCTGCCAAGAAAAGCTCAATATCACAAAATGGATTATTTTTCAGAAGACCGTTTAAACTGAATGCCATGGCACTTACTACTGATGTTTTTTTTTTTAAATATTTTAAGTTCCAGGCGGGCGGTGTGTGTTTGTTTTCTATACAAATCTATAGTTTTATTCCGAGCTGGATGAAATTTTGCACACTTGATCTTCGAAACAAGAGGAAGGTCACTGTGATTTTGACAGGCACATGAGCTTTCGAAAACCACGCCCCATCCCTCTTTCCTACCCCTTAAAGCAGAATGTTTGTATTTCTTAATGAAAAATAGGAGGAAAATTGGAAAAAAATACTAAAAAAAACGTACATAAGCCCGGGCAACGCCGAGTACTTTAGCTAGTAAATCATATTATGTATAGGTTTCGGAAACATTAATAATTAAGTATGTATGTATAATTAAATATGAATTAAAAGGTCTATGTAACATTTGCTGTTTTTACAAACTTTGGACCTTTGTTGTTTGTTCTTTAAAATATGGAGAATTTACTATGAAAGGAGGAATAACTTGTAATGTCAATGAGTAAAAGTAACAATATTACAAATGTCAAACAGTGAGCCCTTATAGCGCCACGTAGCGGTAAAACAGCGAACTTGTGAACATTAGTGCGCCCCACTGTAGAATTTGGCAGCCGCCTCTGGTCGGGAGCCCCAAAATATCTGAAAATAACCCTTGACTCCGTGGAGAAACGGGCGATCCGTTTGATAGGTTCGCTTATCTTAACAAACGGATTGCAATCTTTGGAGTACAGACGTCAGGTGGAAATGCTGTCCTTGTTCTACCGGTATTTTAATGGAAAATGCTTTGAGGAACTAGCGTCATTGATCCCTTTAGCATCGGTGCACAGTCGGGGAACACACCAACCGCGCGGCCAACATTTGTATACGGTTGACATTGGTCACATGAAAACGGGTCGCTTCTACGACTCGTTTTGTGGTCAACGGCTCGGCTGTGGAATGATCTGCCGGCCTCTGTGTTTTCTCCCTCCTACAACATGGGTCTTTTAAAGACCCGGGTTCACTCCTTCTTATCCTCTAAAAGACCCTCCATACAGCATCCCCAAATGAGGGAAATTATTTCCCCTTTTTTTTTTGCGGATTTTCAAACAAACTTTGTGAACAATTGTTGTTTTTACAAAAGTACTACATTTTTGACAGTCATTTGAAGGACATACGATTTTTTTCGAAATATATTGTTAGAACCGTTGGATTGACCCATAGAACAACTGAAATTTTTTTTTTAAATGTAGACCTTTTTTTCTTCCCAATTATAATCCAAAGAACTTCAATGATAAAGTCTTATTGTGGGTTAAATCCTAAATGTAGTTTTGTATAAGAGATTCCGCGCAGCCGTTCCTCTTAGGGCATTCGACTATAGTAATTACAATGGTAGGTACTACATTTACTATGTAGAAAACATGCCATAAATATAACTCGTCTGCGAACGAATGAACGTATCTTACGACGCATCCACCCCTTGCTAAAGTAACGTAGAAACCATTAAAGTCTCTAGAACCTACCTCATTAAACAGGTGTTTCTTTACGGCTTGTTTTATCGTCAAACAGGCGGGGATGGGGATAATGAAAATTACAATTCACTGTAACATTGCAAGGAAAGTATCTACCTAAATTTAGCAGTTAAAGTGTGTTTTTAGCCCTCCGGTCACCTTCATTGAACTGATCTTCATTTTCAATTTATTGTAGCTTGTATTGTGGCATTCTGAATGGTTGTTTTTCACCAGGGCGATACTGAATGTATCTACCACTCCTGGTTCACTGGTCCTGATAAGACTAGAGGATCTGGATTCGAGTCCCAGTGATCGTTGCCTTTTTTATTTTCTGTGTATTCGTCTATTTCATGTTTTAATTGAGAGTTGTTGATATTATCTTTTTCAATGATTTTAATTTTATAATTAAATGAATCAATCAAACTTTGTTTTAACCACTTTTATTTTTAACGCCGTCCGGATTCGGAACAACCATTCCATCAGGGCAAAATGTATACTAAACAATATTACAAAATTATGGCAGAACATACATATTGGGTGTCACAGTAGGGGTGGAGGCGTGACTAGGGATTAGTAAAGAGTGGGGGAAGAGATGGAGATTAAGGGAGGGCTGAAAGGAAACATATTTAAAATGGGGCTGTAAGATAGGTTTTTTGATGGTTAATAATAGACTCATTATTATTAAGGGATTCCTTAATATCCAATTAATTTATAGTTTGCTTTTAACGTTGATTGTTTTACGTAAGTCTCCTTATGTTGGTCTATCTCCGTGTTTATCAGACGATCCTGTTTGAGGTCTCTCTATGTTTCTCTTTTGCTTCAGGTTTGGACATGTTGGTAATAGCTCTTTCTCGGTAGAATGCGGTGGATGGTCAACCCAATCCCTACTTTATTTTAGTCAAGCTTTAAGCCATGCCGTGAACCTTCCATATATCTCTCAATCATTTATCTCTCAGTCTTATGGTATCTACGACTTTCACCAATAAATCCGTTGGTCCATCCCTCTCTTCTCTTGGCATCTTGTATTATTCAAGTTTTCTGTTTCTCCAGGATGCCTTATGTTTTGCGACCATATAGCACTTGTTGCTGCGTGGCATGTTTCCGAGGTATGCCCATCTCTACTCGTTGACTTCCTTTAGTAGGTATCTAAAGAGCGCAATTCCCGTTCTTTTTAAGGAAGATTCCTTAGGCTTAAAAACTTCTTGCTTAACTGCGGTTCTGGTTCTCTCGGATGACAGCTGTCAGTCAGCTGTTATTAAGCGAATGACATTCATTAAAATATCCATATTTGCGTAGTTTTAACAAGAGAAAAACTCAATATTAAATGAGTTATCAATTATATTATTATTTACTTTAATGCGTTCGTCTTAATCGTAGGCGCGGCATAGGGGAGAGTCGTTCCGGCCGAACTCAGTCCAATGAATCTGAATCCGAAGACGGTGGACTCACTCCGAGTTCACAAATTTGGATTCACTCGTGAAAGGAAGGAACTGAAGGAACGACGTAGATTTTGTATCGGAGTCAGAAACTATTCAATAGTGTAATATGATGTTTTTGGCTTCCGGAACGACGTAAGTCTATAAAATTATATTAATCTACATGTATAAAAACCTATAATTTTGAATAATACTATGATAATTAAAACGCAAACTCCTTAAAAAATGTATTGCTATTAACATGTTATCGGAATGGATAAGAACAATGTCTTACCCTTAAAAAGAACCGGAATCATGCCCCCGGTAGTTTGTGCCCCTTGCTCTCCGTTTCAAAAACGTGAGTTTTGCTCTCAATGTCCAAGATTCGCATGCGTGCAGGAAATTTTGGACTATGTAGCACCGGGTCATTCGCCACCTGCGAATTAAGTTCATTGCTCGGTCACACACCAAGAAGGACGTCTTGGCAGCAGTTCTCTGGCCATTGATACTCTTTCCTCTTTCTCGCCTTCAACGAGTATGTTATATGTACGCTTTTTGCCAGTACTAAATGTACTGTGAGAGATGTGGCTCCTGTATGTTTTAGACATTATGAAGATAAGATTAAACACTTTTAAAGAATTTGCACAAATCACGTTAGTAACTTTTATCGCTTCGCGGGCAAAGCGAAACTAACGTTTTTTTATTTGACTGCAAACGGCATGTAATTAATTGCATGTATTTTAATCATTAAGTGAGAAAACAGTTGACTTATCATATTTATGATTTGATTTCTTCAGTTGATAACCGTTCCATACGGCGATCTCAGGTCCAGTGTCTTTCATGTACATATCGCTAAAGCTCTGCAACTAATTAATTAATTATAATCATTATGTGGTTGCACCTGCCGCTGAGAGCTCCGTTCTAACACGTCGTTTATGAGAATAGATAGCTTACAATGGGAGCTATTTCAGCTACCCACACGATTTTTTTTCTAGTTTTATTAATTTTATCAGAATTCTATATTTCCAGTATGATGATTTTTACTTTAAAGTATTCCCCTTTTAGCTTTATTTACTTGAATTAAGCTCCAACACCGTCCTTGTACAAAGTCACTTACCTAACTCTCCCAATATTTTATTGTATGTTGCCCCCCCCGCCAGAAATTATTTATCGTTACTCCCAAGCCTCAAAAATTACCAAAATTAAAAATAATTTGACTAGATTCATAAAATAAGCATTGCTTATCTTAGAACAGGTCTCTAGTGAAAAAAAGTAAATACCGCAATAAAAAAAAACACAAAACAACACAGAAAAATTCACAAACAAAATGTATGTTTTCTGAAGTCATTTTATTTCCCTGGACATCAGGTGACATTCATATTCACAAATACGTTTCTCATTTACTCGTTCATTTTAACGACTTGCACAACTTGAGTGACATCATTTGATTCACTTGATCATGTCACGTCTCCTGCAAACATTTCCGACTTCCTTCATCTGCTCTCACCTCGCATATTCTCCTCACGTACTCGTATATGTATTCGTTAATCTCTGCTTTATATATGAAAATGAATGTTTGTTTCTGTGCCCTCGAGTTTCTCGAAAAATAATTCGACCGATTTTCTCAAAAAATAGCAAAGTTTCTTCTTATTAGTGCCGGGAAGGTTTAGAGAGTAGTTTGAATGAAATCCAATACGTAAAATTGTTGCTATAACGTTTTAAAATTAGTATGAAAAACATTGAATCCGCAATGTTGTATTGAGGTTAGCCCATAGACATACCACTCTGATTAGCCACAGATATATTCAAGAGAAGGTTTGTTTGGTAGAATATTTTCAAAATTGAAAACACAAGTAGGTACCTACTTAAGAACTTTATTATTTAGATACGTTTAAAAATTACAAATTAAGGCACCCAAACGACAAGCAAGAATTCAGAACTTCATAACTTTATTCCAAAAAAATATATAATCCCGAGCAAGGCCGGGTACACATTAGCCAGTGTCTTATAAAATAGTGAATAACCTTATCATTTCATAATACAGGAAACCAAGTCTGTTATATTTCTCGGGATTTCAAGAAATGTTATATTTAGGGAGACCATTTCTTACATAGGGATTATGAACAATGCTTCCGTTGCTATATGCTATATTCTCTAAATAAATCTTAACAACGCACGCGCTGTTTTTTTATTATTTAAAGTAGATATTCGCCAAATTGGTTTCACACAAGTGCGAAATAACAGTCCAATAACTGTTTGCGACTAATACTAACTACCCATTGTTGTTCCACTACCCATCCCATATATTTCAGTTACGAAGGTTTCAACGATTTTTCTATTATTATTTATTTATTTAACTAACTAACCATTACGCCGTTTCTCCGCAGGGGTACATACGTACGGACACATACACTCCTTGCCTCATTTACATTCATGCATCGTCTTATACATTCTCTTCTGTTATTCTGACTTCTGACATTTGATTCACTCGATCAAGCCATGTCTTCCTCCTGCGTCCCTGACTTCTTACATTCACATTCCCGTTATATATTCTCCTTACACCCTTTCTTCGTTCATTCGCTCTATATGCCCAAATCATCTAAGCGTCCCTTTCTTAAGGCGATGCAATGGGAAGTAATGCAAAATCATGTGTTTTCGGTTTGAGAATTTGATAGCCTAGAAATATCGTAGACAATTTAATTAAATACTGCAAGTAGAACACACCTTTACCTTTCGTATAACCGTTCATTTTTTTGGTGTGTCTTTTTATAAGCCCTAGAAAAAAATAAAGTATCAGACATTAAAAAAATGTTGAAAGCGCAAACTCTCCTACTTACGAACCCCTTTTCCGATGTTGTCCTATTGTTCATTGTGGTAAATTAAGTTTTTTAGAATATGACCGTAAAACATTTCCATAATTATGTGTGAGCTTAACAGAATAGAATAAAACAAGCATTTTAGTGATGGTATTTTTCCGTAAATCGAAACATGCGGCCGATGTTAAGCGGGACTTTCAACCTTGTCGCCACCTGCATAAGGAACGCGTGATTTCGTTGGAATTTTAGCCGGTGGATGGCCTTAATCTTGCATTATTTACGAATCTCAACCTTTTTCACACGATCATACACGGTTTTACCACATATTCTCCTCAGAGATCTCATTTCTAAAGCTTTCCGCCTTCTTTCATCCTTCCTCTACCAGTTAGTTTACTTGACAGCCGTACTTAGGTTTGGTAGCAGCACTCCATTGTGGACTGGTAACTTCGCTTCTTTAGATGGTACATAATTTTACATTATGTTGCATTGTACCGCAACGTTAATTTATTGACATACAAACAGACACGGTAGATATTCTTAAAGTAGTTTGCATAATAGTGTGATTTCTTGGAATGGTCGCGATGACCATCCAAGAAATTAATGTTTCGTTATATTTGTATATGATTGACTCTTGTCCATATAAGAAGATTGTTATTTTTATGTGTCGATTGTAAATTACATTTTTAATTACCGATCGATAAACCTTATATGGATTAATGGTTAAGTAGACGTAGATCCGCTAGGAGACATTTTTGAAATCTTCTACTTTAGCTTTTTTTAGAAATTGTTCCCCTTTGACATGAACGTATCAGGTCCAACTTCGATCGATGCTATCTGACATTTAAATACCTACCATTAAATCGTTATGCATAGTTGAAAAAACTGGAAATAATTATTTTTATATTTCTTATTCATTGGCTTCGCGATGCCCTGAAAGAATATAATTCAAAATTTGCTCAACAACCTTCGAAGCACTCCAGGGAAGGGCACCAGCCTATATATCTGAACTATGTGTCCGACAAGACTCAAGACTCAAGACAGCTTTCTTTGAGGTCAGCAGATTTTAATGCTGCTAGCTGATTAGTTGAATCCTCTCGGTCAATTAAACACGGGTACTATGATCGCGCTTTCGTATATGCGGCCTGCTTATCTGGAGTACGCTTCCCCCAAATATTGCTAGAATCCAGAATTTAGCAGAAAAAAACCAAATTGTTCAGAAAATCCTATCGAATGTAAAACATAACTTCATGTACATACAAATAGATTTTAGTCCATTTTTTCTTTTGATCCTTCATAACTTATTTAGTTGCGGTTTTGTCCTCCTTGTTACTCAATGCCCCTAGTATCCAGTGAAATACTATGCATATAATGTCATACGATATTCTCTTGCTCTGTTGTTATTTGTCCCTACTTTATATTTGATTTATTATTTACACCCGTAGTTTTTAAATTGTTATATTATAATATCTGAAATGTTCATCTAAGTGAGTCTGCTACTCGTGAATATTTTAATTTGTGGTTTTAATTTGCATGCATGTAATATACTCGTACATGTTATTTTCTAATTATAAGAGGTTAGGTTATTTTATGTAGAATTTCTTGCTCTTTTCTGGTTTATTATAAAATTGTGTATGTAAGTAAGTCTGCTGCTCATGGATATGTTATGTCATAGTTTTAATTTGCGTGTATGTATATACGAGATATATGCTAACATAACAGATATGCCATGTAGTATATCAGTTGTTTTACAATTATGTTATGTTAGGTTAGTTAGTGTAAATCGCACTTGAGGTGAACCTTCACAAAATTGCGCTATAGAAATTAACTCTTATTATTATTATATACTCGTACGTTATTGAAAATACAATGTCGCGAGACGTTACAATAATGGACGAATTACCAAACCACAAACCATAAGTCCGTAGACATGTCTACGAGTATGTCTTTACAGAGATAATCCAACAGATTAAGTATGTAAGTATTTGAATGCCACATGTCTAGTTTATCTCCGTCGACCCTTTAATATAATAAATAGAGACATTATCGGTTGGATTGTTGAAGTAAAGTTTGTCTAGTTTCTCAGTTGCTCGTCTGTCGTTAAACGACCGACCTTATGGTGAGAGGTAAATAACTTATTTTTAGCTAGGGCACGCGGCTTCAGATGTTCAGTCGTTTGTATCTCTTGGGTTCACGGAATCAACTGCTTTTTTTTAAACATTGAGTTTGTTCATCTCATAACGTAAATACTTTTCATCTTTATATTATTGGTGGACATCGTTGGTGTAGACTTCGATTTGAAGTGTCATATTGTCATTTGTGAAGTATTATTGTATGCCTACACGTAGTTTCGTCGATTGTTATCCGTCCCTTTGTTTCTTTCCTGCTGTCATATCAACTTTATATAGTTATTTCTGCTCTCCTGTGCAATTTTTGTTAATTGCGTTCTCTCATAGAATATGAAAGCTTGTCCTTTCTATGCCGTAATCTTTTTTGTTTGGAAGGTTTATTTACTATGTACTTTTGCTACTTTTAATTTATTAATTTCGCTACCGGTTTCGAATTCAGTTCATTCGAAGTCAGTTATGTCGAAACCGGTAGCGAAATTAATAAATTAAAAGTAGCAAAAGTACATAATAAATAAAACTTCCAAACAAAATGTCTAGAAATTGCTACATAGTGAATGCAGAAAAAATACAAAAAACCATAATCTTTTCTTTAGATTGGATATTTTCGTGTAAAGCCGAGTAGTACAGCTGGTAAATAATACATGCAACATTTTTGGTGAATCTAATTTTATTTTGATTTTTTATTGTATAATATTAATTACATACAATGGGAACTTGTACCCGATAAGCCACTAAAGTAGCTTGTCAGCAGGAGTTTAGTTCTACAATATTATATAATACAACAATAAATAACAATCGTCATACAAATGTAGCGCAATAATAGAACAATATAGGTGTATGCATGTTGTGATGAATGCATACAAATTTGAAAAACAGTTTTGTTATGAAGATACTAGACTCCAATAACATAATATCGATTTAAATTATATTATAAAAATATCAAAATATCAGCAAGTATTAATTAAACAAATTGAGAAATGATGAAATAAATAGTAGTACAGTTTTGTTACAGTGAGGATAGACTTAATATAATAGTAGTGTTTAGATAATTTTGAAGATACCCGCAGCTATCAAGGAGACCATCATATTTGTTCTATATACAATGCAAGAAAGATCAAAATAGCGTAAATACAGCAGGTATCAAGGAGCTATAGAATCAATGGGACCGTCATATTTGTTCTATATACAATGCAAGAAAGATCAAAATAGCGTAAATACAGCAGGTATCAAGGAGCTATAGAATCAATGGGACCGTCATATTTGTTCTATATACAATGCAAGAAAGATCAAAATAGCGTAAATACAGCAGGTATCAAGGAGCTATAGAATCAATGGGACCGTCATATTTGTTCTTTATACAATGCAAGAAAGATCAAAATAGCGTAAATACAGCAGGTATCAAGGAGCTATAGAATCAATGGGACCGTCATATTTGTTCTATATACAATGCAAGAAAGATCAAAATAGCGTAAATACAGCAGGTATCAAGGAGCTATAGAATCAATGGGACCGTCATATTTGTTCTATATACAATGCAAGAAAGATCAAAATAGCGTAAATAAAGCAGGTATCAAGGAGCTATAGAATCAATGGTAACGTCATATTTGTTCTATATACAATGCAAGAAAGATCAAAATAGCGTAATACAGCAGGTATCAGGGCTATAGAATCAATGGGACCGTCATGTTGTTCTATATACAATGCAAGAAAGATCAAAATAGCGTAAATACAGCAGGTATCAAGGAGCTATAGAATCAATGGTACCGTCATATTTGTTATCATCAATACACGAGGTTACTTTACAAAAGCCAACACTTTAACATCAGTGAGAATTTCATCATAGATCAATTGTTTTTAAATTCGTATGGCAACTTGTTAAATATAAATGATACAATGTATTCAAGGGTTCGTTGACCACATTTATTTTAAAATATTGGCACATCATTCCTATATTTTGTGTGAATCGTGTATTGTGTACATGATACGTCACTGCCTTACACGCACTGTTGCAGTAGAATTTGATTAATGATTCCTCAAATTTTAGGAACTACTCCTGTGGTACTATCTAGCTTTCTGCATAAAATACATAATAAGTAAATCTTTTTCCTCATAATAATAACAAACTCAGAAATTCATGATTCCACATTCTGAGACATCTCATCCATCACTGAGAACGTTTCGATTTCCTCGCCCCATAAATTCTCAAACCGATCACCGACCTCTCAATGATAGAGGAGACATTCCGGATTCTCGAGACAGGACCTGAATGGGGCGAGTACCCGCTGCGGCTTGTACTGCCAGTACTGCCACTGAAGTTGACTGGAGCATCGAGGCCTTTCATGGAGAAATGGTCGTCAGACCTGTTGCGCTAAGCATCGCCATGGCGGTTTTAAGTCCGTACCTTTGCAGACTGGGTGGCGCTGCTCGTCTAGCCACTTTTTTAAATGTCGAACAATGTATTGATTCTGTTCTCTTTTTGAATCGTGATGCCGAATTTTAATTCTATTTTTGAATAGTGATGCCGAATTTCAATTCTCTTATTGGATTTTGATGCCGAATTGCCAATATTTTGTTTAATTTTAACCCTGAAACTTGTTGAGTAATATTTTAACAATAATCCCATAGATAGATAGGTAGCTGGTTACTGTTTGTTTTTGTATACGGTAAGAATTCAAGGTTGGTGTAAACGCTATGGACAATATTGACGTGGAATGCTTGGATGAGTTTGATATGTAAAGTGAATGGGTGGAAGAAATCGGGAAAATAAAGTGAATTAAATACTTGAACCGTGTCTTTGTTAAAGGTTGCAATATGTATGAATGTGGATCAAATAAATAATTTGTGCCAGTACATAAGGTTGTTCCATCCCCTCTACCCACCTCTCTCTTAAGGGAGGTGATTCTTCACAAAAACGGCGCTATGCAAATTATCCAATTATTATTATTACCTATTACCAGTTAGCCACTTACGGCTGTTGAACCGAAATTTTGCCTCAGCACTGTTTAAATGCACAGAAACGCTCTTCTCAACGAAATTCTCGATCAAATTTACGATCAATTTAGGATATCGATTTTTGTGAATTACGTTCCGCTCAATAGAGGACTAGTTACAAAAAAGTGTCAACAGGGTAAAACAATGTCATTATTGGTTCGCGGTGTATTTAACGCTACTCAAATATAGAATGGACAAAGAGATATTTCCGTTTTCGAATGTCAAAACATGTTTTTTGTATGTTTTAAATAAGACTGAAGAGAACCTAACTTATTTTACTTATTATAAGCTACGTTTTGTCTTGTTTTTCACGGCGGAATTTTTTGCTTGTAATTTATATTATTCCATTTTATGCTTTTGCTACCACTGATTCTTACCTATTCTTTAAAAAAACGTTATGAATGGTATTATTATTACAAATTTAATTGACTTTTTTATTATTTTAGCATTGTGCCCAAATAATAGTCGGTGCACATGCTAGTGTTTTCTTACAGTTGTTTATATTATCGTGGTGATGTGAAAACACGTTTGGCCGATAGCTGGAACCTCGACCTTAAGTTCCAAGTCAGCTGCCACCTTTGGCGCCCACGCATCCACCAAACCAACTTCAATGTAAATTTACAG
Source organism: Halesus radiatus (assembly GCA_022606495.2). Taxonomy (NCBI): domain Eukaryota; kingdom Metazoa; phylum Arthropoda; class Insecta; order Trichoptera; family Limnephilidae; genus Halesus; species Halesus radiatus. Next base: position 39,577 of record JAHDVE020004673.1, on the reverse strand, counting down.
AATGAAGGTAGTTGGTCATATAATTCTAAGTCAATATTCTATAGTGAAGCCGTTATGATGTTTTTGTCCACGTATTTGAACTGGTTGTTTTTATACAGGGCGAGGGTCTGCTTTGTTTTTCTCGATTACGCGCCATATTAGAATTCCGTGGTTGTAATCAGTGGCGTAGCGAGAAATTTTTGAAAACTCGGGTAAGCTAGTAGACTGGGTACATACCGTATTATATTAACAATTAAATATATTTATGTAAATAAATATGCTTACGTTTTTTTATTATTGTTTTTTTATTATTATTAAAATAACAAAAACAACAAAACATTTAACAAAATTACTTAATATCATTAAATTTATTTTTAATTATAAGTTTTTTTTATTCTTCTTTTTCGTGTGGTGGAGGCCATAGTGGGATGCTGAGGTTATTCAGCCAGTCGACTTGCCACTTGATTCAGCACAGATGTGCCATAGGTATACTGGTGAAGAGGACATTCTTCTACGATGTGTTCTGTTGTTTGAATGTGTCCACATTCACAAAGTTCTAAATCCCTTAGGCCCCATTTATGCATCATATACGCACAAGATGCGGTTTAATGATGATCCCCGTCTTCCGAGGGAGAGGGAACCCTGGCAATTTAATAGTAGAGTCTACAACAAGGTCTTTGTTTTTCACGTCCGAGGTCTGCCACTCAGTTCGTCACGGCTCTTCAGGGGATATCTTTGTGATAGAATCAGTCTTTCACCCTTAGTCCAAAAAGGTTTCCTGGAAGTCAGGCGGCTGGCCGGGTTTGCAAGGTAATCTTAAAGTGGAATGTTACTATCTTGTATTCCCCGAGGGTTGCTGTCTGTCGTCTTCCAGTGGGCGGTTCTAGTTATTGGAGTTATACGAATAAAACACAATAATATTAAATACATAAAATACATTATTTACCTTTTTTAAGTCTGGTCAATATCGGTACACACATGGAAAAGTTTCATATTAATCAGATCGCGCTGCAGGCCGAAACCAAATTTAATAAATACAGCATTATGTTTTAAAATTAACACCGGTACTGCTGCTGCCTTATGATTCTATTCAAATTCCGGCTAATTCTAGGAAGCATCTTCACTCCTGCCTTTATTCCACTTATTCCTAAGGATGCTGTGTTTACCTTCGCGTCGTCCAGCCAAGTTCAGGCATTTTAACACTCCCCCGTCTTTAGTGGCGTTTACAGAGTTTTTAATCGGGGTAGGCAGTAGAAAATCAGTGAAATAATTGCCTTTGCCCGTCCTGCCAGTCCAAGTATTATAGAGAAGCCTCCTTGAAGTTTTGTTACATATCCTGTTTACAGTTTTATAAATCTCCTTCTTAAGGCTTTTCAAACAATTGTTATAGTTCATGATTGTGTCTCGTCCGCCACGCACATTTTATGTTGTTCCAAAGATTCTTTCAATAATTTGTTTAAATAAATAGCTTTATTCCAAGGTTGTGTGGCAACCGTATAAATTATTAAAGGCAAGGTCAATAATAAAAGGTAATAATGATTACCTTGTTGATTCGACTGTCTTCTTCTGTGCACCCGGACGACTATTGAGGCTGCGCAGGTGATAGCTACGCCTCTGGTTTTATTTTTGTGCAGTTGGAATGCATTTGAATGGTATATTGACCCTTTCGATGAGAGTAACAGCCAATTGTTGCACTGAACCGATGTGAAATGATTGGTATTATGGCATGCGACATCAATCATTGCATTGTGGTCGGAGAAATATTGTTTGGTTTTGTAATTGATTTTCATGTCATGAATTGTAACCAACCAATACGTATTGTGTAAAGAATTGTTTAATCGTATATACCTACCTGATAAGAGGTAATCATTCTTATACTGAGCCATGTTTTTTAAGTCTCCGTGATTTATTTGAGTTCGGTTTTCTCCATTGCCATATTGCGTTCTATAATGTCTTCACTGCCTACTCAAAAGCATGTTATTATAATAAAATAAAATAATATAAAATGAATGTTAAGTATTTTCTTCAAAGGATGCGTAATCACTTTGCGGCGTCATAATTAATAAATTAATAAGAATTACTTTGTATAAACCACTGTGTTTTTGTGTTTTTTATATATAAATATCTACATGTTTCAGAAGCAATGGAGAAGTAATGGAGGGTATAATTTGACGTACCAAATGTACTACAAATATATGCCAAAAATGTACTATTAAAACTTCAAAAATACGGAGCTCCACGCATTCATAACGCTAAATCGAATAAAAATGGCATAAACAAAACACTCCTTGTTATAAAACCACTTTCGTACAAAGAAACTGTGTGCATATATTTTCGCGACAAAACTCCACGATATCTATCCCCCAGGGGCGCTATTCCCGTTCTTTTTAAGGAAGATTCCTTTATTATTAATTAATTACGTTATTATTTACTTTAAAATAATTAGCTAGTAAACATCATTAAATATTATATAGATGTTGACATTTTTGACAATTCGCGTCAAGCGCAGCATTGAAGAGAGTCAGTACGAGTGAATTCTATTCCGAAGGCGGTGGACTCCGATTTCGCAAATTCGGATTCACTCGTTTCGAACTCACACTCAAGGAACGGCAAAGGTTTTGGATTGGAGTCAGAAACCAAATGCGTCCCTATTCATTAGTGTAATATGAACAATTTTTGATTCCGGAACGGCGGACCTATGCGGACCGAAAAGAATGAAGCCCGAGTCCGAGGAGTCCATGTGGCTAAACTCGGAATTGGAACTGAGTTTTTAAAATAAGTGGAATGACCCACCACTTCGGTCGGTACAAAATCAAATGTCACTTTTAGAACTAGAGACAAAAAAAATGATTACTATCTAATGAGGTAGGTACCTTTTTATAAAATGTGATTCTTCGTTAGAAGGCTAATTATGATATTTAAAAATAAAATAAAAATGTATTAAATTGAATTATAATATAATGTAATTGATTTTAAAAGTTTTAGTTCGAAATCTTATGTCACTCGAAGATATTTCATCAATTTGTGTTTTCAAATAATCTCTTGACAATCTATTTAGGATCTTTTTCCTATGTCTCACCGGGATTCCGCAGTTAATCAAGAAATCTTTAACCCTAAGGAATCTTCCTTAAAAATAACGGGAATAGCGCCCCTGGTGTATTTATGCCAACTTGTTTTTTTTTTTGCAAATGTGATTTTGTATAAATTTTAATGTGTGATCTATCTCACAGTTTCGTAGAAATTTCGTAAAATGTTGTCATAATGTTTTTTACTATTATTATCTCATTTCTGCTGCCAAATGAACAAATTATTTTCCATAGCTACATTATCCCAAAGTGACAAATAACTACTGTCCCCGATAACAACAACGTTAGACGCCCTTTAGGTGATTATATGAAATTGACAAATTATATTAATGAACAAGTTAGTATAATAACGTCGTAGCAAAAAATACAGAATTCGTTGCACTGCGAAAAAAAGTCAATGGGAGTCTGAAGAATTTTGAAACAATTCCATAAATTCCGGTTTCATCCTGCTAGGGGTGTTATGTATTTTTACTGCGAAAGTCAAAATACATCAGTGATCCACAACCATTTAAGCCCGCGGGACATTTTCAATTTGTTGTCTCGACACCTATCGTGTTTTGTACTTCAGAACGGAAAATGTTTGATCATAGCCAATCTCCAGAACTCCGAACGATTGCTATTAAATGAGAAATATAAAAATCTATTTCGTTGCTCAATTGTTATCAGAAAGAGCATTTGGAAGCTTACTGCTTAAGCTTACTCTTATAGAACGAGGTCCATTAAAAACATCAATCATATCACTCACGGAAAAAAGAAAATTTTGCTACGTTCAAGGTCAAACTAACAAATGGTGTTGACTTCCATCGTTCGGTATGTCAGATTCCGAACAAAGTTTTGTCAAGAAATCTTTTCGATTTGTATGAAACGAAATCCTTTAAAATGCATCAAACATAGAACCCGACAAAAATTCACTAAAAAAATTTCTACATTGTAAGGTCAAACCACAAAATTCGTTTTAAGAATAATATTATCTTATAAAAAAAATTATGGTTTAAACCTTTGAAGACGAACTAAAGTTTGCCTCGAAAACCCTTCGCAAGTCGGCCGTACGAAAAGGCTCGCGGGCCGCGGGTTGTGCATCACTGAAATACATAGTTAAAAACATTTTATTCGATAGAATTTTAACAATTTTTGTGATAATTTGTGAAATTCTTAGATTCTCAGGCCCTATAACTGATTGAAAAATTACGGAAGATCAATTCAAGGCGAACCCTGAAATTTCTATATGACCCTGACCGAAGAGAGTAGAATACTCGTATAGACTAAATGATTAATCGTGCTCTCTGCCATGTTCCTTATAAATGAATTATTAATTACCATCGCACATGATTTACACTTCGTAGAGTTGACCGTTGACAGAGAATGGTGAAGCGGGGAACGTACTGAGACTGCGGAACGCACGGAGGGCTCACCACACGAGCGCATGTGTGTTGTGTGTAGAATCAGCTGGTCGGGTTGGGCGTGGGCGGGCCGCGGTGTCTCGTGTGAAGTAACGGCCCTTGTCCGACTCATCCGCCTGCCTCCGCCTACCTCGGCCCGCCCACGGATAACAAGTTGAACGAGCCATTTAGAATATAGGGCCATGATACTAACAACTGATCGTGTTTTCTCATGGCGGGTGAAAGTTTCAAGGTGTTGCTAATATCTCTGGTTATTTATTACCAGAATTTAAAATGGTAGGCGTAAAGCTTATAAAAAGCTTCGATTTAATTCTTATTTCAAATGAAAAGTGCATTCAACGTTTCATTTTACTCAAAGGTTGTTCGTTGGCAACCCGATAATGTTTCAATTGCCTACATTATATTTTGATTATCAATGTTCGCTATTACAAGCTAAGAATTTATAACAAACTTTTATTTTTTTATTGTATAATGTTAATTACATACAATGGGAACTTGTACCCGCTAAGCCACTGCAAGTTGGTGGAGTTTAGTTGAACAATATTATATAATACAACAATAAATAACAATCATCATACAAATGTAGCGCAATAACAGAACAATATAAGTTTGCATGTTGTGATGAATGTTGTGTACAAGTTGGAAAACATATTATTATTTTTAAATATGAAAACAGCATAACAGTTTTGTTATAGAGATACTAGACTCCAATTTCATAATATCGATTTAAATAATATTAATATAATAAAATATATCAAAATATCGCCAAGTATTAAACAAATTAACTTCAGTAGAATCATTTTAAAGAGATGCTTGCTTGTGTAGTGGCGTATTGCATCGCCAGACCATTGCGGGGTAAGTGGGAACTGCGAGGGAGTGTTTGGAATTATTTCGAACCGATTTGGAACCACCATAGGTGTGCACGAATACATTCAAACGTGCACTCTTAAAAATAATTTTCTGTAATCGTTTTCAGGTTTCCGAAATCTAAATAAAAGTTCTTTACGGGTGTTAATTTTACCGTTTTAAGATTTACACACATTCATTTGCATCCTCGTTCAAACGCAACTATGGCCTAGCCTAGGGAAGCCAACATAATCCATAAATTTTAGACTTTTTATGTGGTGTCAAGATAACAAGTTACAACTAAACACAAGCAAATCTCAAATTATGAGGTTTTACCGAATAATGAATCCAATAATTTCTTATTATTCCATTAGTAATGTTTCGTTAGTTTCTGTCTCGGAAATTAATGACTTGGGTATATGGTTTGATAAGAAACTCAAACTCTATTAAGCACATAGAAACCATATCCAATAAAGCTTTGGAAATGTTGGGCTTTATTTTAAGAGTATCAAGTGACTTCAATAATATCAATACTATAAAAACATTGCATATGTCGCTAGTGGGTACAATTCCACAGTTTGGTCTCCGAATTATGAAGTTCATTCACACTCTATTGAAAGAATCCAACGTAAATTCTCAAGATATGTAAATTTTAGAATGGGTATTACTAGAGAATGCTTAGACTACGATTATCTACTTTATTCATTAAATTTATCTGAACCTAGAATTATTTGCGACTTAACATGTTTGTTTAAAATTGTTAATTCAATTAATGTTTTATACCCCTGAACTGCTATATTTCATTGCTTTTCATGTACCTGGTAGAGGACAAGACAGTTTTTTGTTGTTGTTTTTTTTTTTAAATTTAATATATAATGTTTCGGCGTTTAAGGTCATTTTAAAACTGTGGTTAATCCACATTGTGACGACTTATTTATATTATTTTATTTACTCCCACTCCTTTTCAATTTGAACTGGTTTTAAAAAAAAAAAAGATTTATTATCGGTAAAACCGATTTAGTTAGAAAACAATTAAAATTCTGAATTTTTTGAGGTTTTCACATTTATAATGTGTTTGCTAGTATTTACCTGACAATATTTTCTTAATTGATTTATTTAAATGTGTTGTATTGTTTTGATAATACGAACATACTGAGAAGCGGTGAATATATAATTTTCCTTACTTTATTAATTAATGTTCATTGGTTCGTTTGTTAATTTCTAATTGTTCAAGTAAATTTAATATTGGGCCCTTTCTTTCTATGGCCCTATTTTCCGGACAAAACAGTACCTACGATTTTATTGTGACAATTCAACTTCAGCATCGCAATATTATTCCCCTATGCGACAGATTCAACATCTGGGGAACAAATACTTCGATGTTGTCGACATATTTGGCATATCAATGTTACAGTATAAGCATGCATTAGTACGGTTTTTATCACCGAGTAGAGCTAGCTTATTTGAAACTATTTAACTTTTGATAAAAGTGTCAAATTATGTTGTTTCTTTTTATGTTATCTATTATAATAGATATGTACCTTTTTCAATGTTATTTGTAAATTTCCATGTATAAGCCTGTAATGGGGGTAAATGAATAAATAAATTTGTGTGTTAATTAATTACTATTTTATTGGTAGCCCTGCAGCCGAATGTCTTCTTCCCACATTTCACAGGTTTGATTGAGAGACAAGCTTTCGCTTCCCGATGGCGCCGAAGCGTTACGTATTATTCACATTTTTATCTTAGAAACGACATTACTAAAAATAATTTAGATATTTGATAATGCCACTGTCAGTTTGAGACCTCAATTAGGCACATTAATGATATTTAGGGATCGGGGTTACACGAGAAAACCACACGTAGTAAACAGAGTTTGTATTCAAGAATTCTTTACATTTAAAGCTTTGAGCCAAATTGGTGCCGTGTGTGTAATGTTTGTCAATATAATATAACACGTAGTGATGCAACGGTTTCATTTACTATTATGTTCAAGACTTCGATTATATTTGTGATTTCGATTCCGATGGCGCTGTTTATAAAGGGTTTTGAGTAGTTGCTAACAGCTTCACTCCTGATTAAGGTTTTTTTTTTTTGATTTTTCAATGTATATCAAATGACCAAAACTTGTGAAATTGTACTAGCAATGAAATTTAAAAATCCCCAATGTCTCGGTTACATTATGGGGAACGAAAAATAAAAGATTTCCACAGAGAGATGCCCTAACACGGGGGTCGTGCTAGGCGTGCCGCCAATGTAAGCAAAACGGAAACTAAGTAAAATGGTTCGACTTTACAAATGCCGAATATTTTGTTAGATTATTTAATTTTCCCTTTTTGTAAATGCTTTGTAATTTGTTTACCGCAGTCAAAATCACGCGAAACAAACTTGAACTGCAGTGAATTAAAGCTGGTGTCAATATGGGTGTCACGTGACCTTTGCCTCCAGCCGTTGTCGTACTTAGGGCAAGTCTATTAATTCTGATGTCAGTGAAGATTACCCAATTGATAAACCACCAACGCATTACTTCTAAATCGTAACTGATATGAGCGCAGTTCCGCTGAGTTATTTCCCCCTGCAGCCTGCAGCCTGCAGAGTGCAGGGAGAAGATTGTCATAATGATAGTCAACCTTCGATAGACGTCACTGAAAGAAGAATAATACTATAAATTGATAAACATTTAAAATTAAAAAAAATATATTGAAACTGAATGGCACGGTAAATGTGAAATATTATGTTTTATTTTTGAAAATTTTTAATTCGCAATGAAAGAAAAAAAAAACAATTGACTCCTCAACGACTTAAAAATAAAAGTTATAAAATAATAGCACCCTGTAAGTCACCTTTGCTAACCATGTTTCCTTATTTCGATTCCTCCCACTCCCACCCTCTCTCCAAATCACCACCCTCACTACCCCCACTTAACAATATCTAATTAATTCTGTACTTGTATAATTTAAGATGACACGGCAGTGTCGTAACCGGTAGCGAATTATTAATATTAAGTAAGAAATGTCCTTTTTGTATTAAAACTCTTCAAAAACAAAATGTCTAAAAATTCTTACATAGTTATTGCGAAAGAAATACGTATCATAATTTTAACTTATTTTTTTATTGTATAATATAACCCACTGTAAGTAGCTTGTCAGCAGGAGTTTAGTTCAACAATATTATATAATACAACAATAAATAACAATCATCATACAAATGTAGCGCAATAATAGAACAATATAGGTACATTCATGTTGTGGTAAAAATATTTAAATCGTATATGAAAATAGCATAACAATTCTGTTATAGAGATGCCAGATTCCAATTACAGAATATCGATTTAATTAATATTATAAAAATATCGAATTATCAGCAAGTATTAGACAAAATGTTAAATAAAAAGCAGCAGCACAGTTTTGTCACAGTGAGGATAGACTTAATATAATATTAGCACTTAAATTGATTTCAATATTTAAAATATTGACGTTGTTTTTTATAATAATAAACGCAGTTCAGTCAAAAATTTCTATCTTCCTGTTTTGGGATGCGTTCCAGTCCTGCTAATAATAGTCTTCATGATTATCGTGATGGGCGATTATAATATCTGTACGATTAGAATAATTTATAATCTATACGAACACACTGTAGATGTCAAAGTATCTGATTTCACTAACGAAGCTACAATAAATTCCCACAGGACAAGGAATCCCGTTTTCAATCCGACCATTAGCAATGTTTTTTATGATTACACCTGCACATATCTACACACGTTTATTCGTAATACACGCTGCGTCACATGACTAAATGTAAGGCCAACTACAACTACTGGCCTTGACATTCCATTACACCCGCCAATAAACAATTCATTTCAATATTTAAAAGTATTACCTGCTGACAGTGTTTTTTTCTTCTATAATACTTAATAAAGAGCATAAACATTGTTACTATTTATTTTTTCCATTATAAAAATAATTTTTCGTTGAATCGTCACCGTCTACGTTCTACATTGTAATGTCTAACGCAAAAAGTATATATAATCATTTATCTACTGGTTTCCCAGCAGATAAACCCACATTAGCTTCTTGTGTATCCACCCAGTTACTTGAAAGTATACATAAAATTAACAATAGTAGTTCATAATTAACCCCTTAGTAGACCTTTACACTGTAGGTACTCATTACAGGCATTCCTCAAAATTCCTAACACGAGTCCTCTAGCATCCTCGCATCTGCAGCAAGTACTTTCTTGCTTGATTCTTAAAATTATAATTACTGTTATCTGAAATACTTCTTTATGGCGAAACTTCGTAACCCGAGTACTTACTTTGCATTCCCCAAATAACTCTCCTATATTGGACGCAAAACAAAATTGATATATTGTTTGCGATATAATTTTGTATGCATTTTCGTGAATTACACTATTTTTGAGGAAATTGTTTATGAGAGCCAAAAAACCTAGTAATTGTGTGAATAAAAACCATATTTATTTTATGGGTATTACAAGCTTTTTTATTCGGTGAAGAAACAAAATCTCTAGTCTGGAATTTTCCTTTTGGTGGCGTAGATAAGGCGGGAAGCGTGTACCGCAAGAAACAGGAAACGGGAAGCAGCGGGAAACAGGAAGTAAGAAGCCGTGAGAAATAGAAAACAAGAAGCAGGTAGAAGCAAAAAAAAACGAAAAAAAACAGTAGGCAGAAAGCATGAAACGGGAAGCAAGAAGCAGCGGAAGCGGAAAGCGGGATGAAGAAGCAGAGGGAAACTTGAAGCGTGTATCGGAAAGCATAAAATAACGGGAAGCTGGAAACAAGAAGCAATGGGAAGCAACAACTAAAAACAAAAATCTCTCAGCGGGAAGCTGGGAGCGGGAAACAAGAAGCGAGAACCTGGAAGGTAAAATAAGCTAGAAGAAAAAAATTGCAGGAAGCGAGAAACGAAATACCAACGCTTAATCAATTCCTTTATTACAACCCATCCTAAATACCAATATTGGCTTATTAGGTTGCCGGTCGATTAAATTCCAAACTCCTTTACATTCACAGAGCACGTGTTCGAAGTCCTAAAAATCAGTGCCCCCTGGTGTATCGGTCTCACCGGGACAGGAGTGCTCTTGCTGGGGTGGTTCAATTGTATCGTATCGTGAGGGAAAAAAATCTCTGCAGAATTACTGCTATGTTTGGATCTGTGGGTGAAGAAATATTTCACCAAATATACCCACACAAATGTTTTTTTTTTGATTTTTGATTTTACGGATTCTTTCGTAATCCTCTAAGATGTCAAACACAAATGTGTTTGACATCTATATATATATATAAATGTGACCACGCCGACTGCAATGCTACCTATCAACCACTATTTAATACATAAATATCAACATGATATCTTAAATTAATCGGGGTTATTTAACAGCCCTGCGCATGTACAAGTATCGAATTAGTCATAATGTGTTCCTCGTTAGCGTTCATATATATATATATATATATATATAAATTAATGTTTGTCTGTATGTCCTCGATTTTCTCGAAAATTGCATGACCGGTTTCGCTAAAAATAGCATCGTTTTTTCTTATTAGTGCCGTGCCGGGAAGGTTTGGAGAATAGTTTGAATGAAATCCAATATAAAACTGTTGCTATAACGTTTTAAAATTATTATGATAAACATTGAACCCTCCATGTTGTATTGAGGTTAGCCCATAGATATATCACTCTGGTTAGCCACAGATTACATATTCAAAAGAGGAAGGTTTGTTTGTCTAGAATAATTTCAAAATGGAAAACATAAGTTCGAATGAAATCCAATACGTAAACTGTTGTTAAATTATTAACAAAAAATATTGAACCCATAGCAATCGTATTGAGGTTAACCCATAAATACACCACTCCGGTTAGCCACAGATGACATATTCAAAAGAGGAAGGTTTGTTTGGGTGGAATATTATCAAAATTGAAAACACACGTTGGTACCAACTTAAGAAATTTTTTATTAAATATATTTTTAAAAAAAAATTTTTGGAACGAAATAAATTTTTCAAATGAATGGTACTTTTTTCTTTGTTTGGATATAGTAATAGAGTCGTTACAGGGCATTTCTTTCGCTGTCAAATCAATTATAGCACCCAAACAGCAAGCAGAGTCACTTCTTAACTATTAAAAACAAAAACAAAAAAAACGAGTAAGGCCGGGTGCGCATCAGCTAGTTCTTCCGCAAAAATAAGAAAAGTGCAACCATCCAAGTTACAAAATTCTGAAATAGTATAGATAAGCAGAGGTCACAAACCAAGAACTTCGGCATTTTGTTCCCCTTCTTACCATATATTAACAGTTAGAGATACGCCGGTACAAGTTTGCCGAGTTACCGAGTACGAGTTTACTCCGGTTTGATGTTTGCCAAACCAAAGTACTCCGCCGGAAATAACTCGATTTGGGCGGCTGCTTCAACTTCGTCGTCGGAATCGAATGCAACAAAGCCTTCAGGAGTCATTTGCGGCAAAGTGGGACATAAATGATTCGCGGGCTAAAGAAATCCACAAAGCTGTCGCCGAAATGATTGCTATTGAGAACCAACCGATTTCCATAGTGGAAGATAATGGGTTTCGAAGATTAATGAACGTCTTAAAGCCGAAATATCAAATCCCCGGAAGGAAGTATATCGGCGAAGTTGCCATACCAGAAGTTTACAACAAAGTGAAAAGCATAATTTGAGCGAAAATTGCAAACGTTAAAGCTGTATCAATAACCATTTTGGACATTCATGAACAACTTGCTTGGTTTTCTAAGCTATACTGCTCACTGGCTCGACGAGGAGTTTATCCTACAGCACAGAGTGCTGCAAATGCAGCATTTTAGAGGACACCACACAGCTGACAATATTCGATCAGTGCTGTCAAACTTATCTGTGAGCTGGGAAATTGATACTATTATTCATGTTATTATGAGAGACAATGGACCCAATGCAGTCAAAGCTATTAATGATAGTCCATTTGTCGGCAAAGGATGCTGCATACATACTCTGCAATTGGCCATAAAAGCTTTTCTGAAAGTTCAAAATGTAAAAGACGCTATTGCCTTAGTTACAGGAATTGTAGGCCACTTTAATCATTCTGCATTGGCGCAAGGAAAGCTGGACATGATGCAAAAAGAACTTAAAGTGCTTGCACTCAAACTCGTGCAGGACTTTACCACGAGATGGAACAGCACATGTTATATGATTGAAAGATTGGTAGAGCAAAAAATGACAATTTCACTCTATATATCAAACGATCCGAGTACAGGCAATCTTCAACAGTTGACAGAACGTCAATGGGAAATTTTAAGAGTGTGTAACGTTACTCAAACCGTTCAAAGAAATTACCAAAATTAACAAGCTCAACATTCTCATCAATTTCAGAAGTAATAAATACCCCACACCTATGCTCTTTTAAAATATTTATCAAAACCTGAAGTCGATTAAATCTGCCCAAACATAGCGGATCTGCAACAAAAGCTTAAAAATGAAGTTCAGGATCCAGGAAGATCCTATTTTTAGAATTCATTGAAAGAAGGGACGTTACAGAGAGTGCCAGCAGCAGTGAAGAAAACGAATCTATTTCTAACCTTAACCAATGAAGACAATCACGAGATGCTCATGCATCATTTTGGAATTGCTTCGAAGAACTCGCTTCTACCAAGCCACCGGAGCGTGACGATCCTAAAAGCCCCATCTCTCTAGAATTGCATTGATATGTAAACGAAGGATTGTTGTCAAAAGATAAGAGTCCTTTCGAGTGGTGGGCAAGACGTAAAACAAGATATCCAGGGATAGCACATTTAGCAAGAGTGTTTGTATGTTCACCTGCAAGCACTGTGTATAGCGAGCGTTTATTTTCAGAAGCAGGTAACATCTGTGAAGAAAAAGGGAACAGGCTGTTACCAGAACGTGCGGAGAGTCTTGTATTTTTATATCACAACTGGCCTTTGCTAAATTTTAAATATTAATTGTTTAAATTCAGTTTTAATAAACGCAACTTTTTAATCCTCCTGTTTTCATCATATTTTCCAAAATATTATATTACTTTAGTTAAACCGAGTATACTCGTCATTTAAACAGAGTTATTCGGCCGAGTACGAGTAATAAAAAAGACCCCGAATACGCCGAGTACCGAGTATTAAACGAGTACTCGGTCCATCACTATTAACAGTCATATCGCATCGTTGCTCGATGTGATGTGTTGAATTGGACTCATTGGAATCCAGTTCGCCCCTGAGAGATATCTTCTCTTGCATATATGCAATACAATAATGACTCATTACTTAAGACGGGGGGCCATTTGTTGAATTGAAACACATTAAAATTAACCGCCGGTTTGAACTACTGCCTCAGCAATCACTAGCTCAACCGGAGTTTGAGGTTAATCTCACTCCGAACAAGCGGCCATTAAATGATTTATACTTGTGTGGAATATTATTAGCATTTCTGGCAGAGTCCGTTATTTAAGACGTCTCCATTTAAACAGTGCTATAATTCAGTAAATACCAAAGCTTTGGGTTTGACAGGCAAGTTACGGAACGCATTATACGTTTAATGAAATACAAAAGCCCGGTGATTGATTGGATGACATCTGAGTCTACATATCCCGTTTCCAGAATGATTCCGTTCACTTCGAAGAAAACAACTGCGGATAATGCCTATACGTCTTGTCAGGTATTAAATTAATATGTCACGTTTTATATAAGTATAATATGGGTAAAATTTTATAAACCCCGCGATTCGTTCCAGAATTGAATATTTTTTCAGCACGGCCCTAGAAAGAATCTTAATGATATTTAAAAAAATGAACGCCAGTGAAAGATTTTTATTAATTGTAAAATAAACAAATATTCCTACTACAGTGTTGCTATATGATACTTAATATTATTCAGTTGACACTTTTCAAAAATATAACAATAGAACATTTACTAAATAAAACACAATTTTTCTTAAAATTTAATGTAAATCAAATTTAATAATGTCATTATTAAGCTCTGCAAATATTGTTGCAAGTATAGTTCTACAAGTAACTTGCAGAACTTAATAATAACATTATTAAATTTGATTTACATTAAATTTATAAAAAAAATTATTAAATGGAGTTCTACGAATTAAACACAAAAAGTATTACTAAAACACAAAAGCCATCATGAAAATTGCACTAACGAAATCTTCAACAAATTTAACATTATGTCAATAAAACAATTATACTCTAAAACAATATTACTTTTCATTCATAAATGTAAAAAAAAACAAGAAACAACAACAATCATGGTACTAAACTCTACAACAAAATCCCGCTCTCCATTAAAAATCACAACAATAATAAATTTAAAATCAAATAAAACGCTGGATACGTTACATAGGGAGATCTGAAATAGAAAATATATTAACACCAAATACAGACGAACACCGAAATCACTCAACTACACAATTATTATTTTGCAACATTCACAATGATTTAGTATAATCTAATTTCATAATTTGTAATTTAAATCCCCAGCACGGGAAATCCCAGTGAGGATTGCATTATTTGTTATTTTGTTATAAAAAAAGAAGATAATAAAACATTATTATTAATATTATTATAACAATATACCAAAACAAGATTGTTAGTTTGGTGAACGTATGTCCAAGTGTATGAAAAGGACAATCGAATATGAAAGACAGCATTCAACTGTTTATTCAACTGTTTATTCTTTTTAAAAATTTTACAAAATTTACATTTTAAGGCATTTTTAAAGATGATATAGGATGTACAACATCCAAAATAATTACTTATAAAAAATAATAAAAATTAAAACAAAAAATAAGTTAGACATACATAATCTCAGTAAATTGTATACAAGGCATACTGGCATTATGCAAGTAGCAACAAAGCTTTACGTTTAAATTCAACTTCATTGATGCTAAATATGTCGATATCCGAAGTGATTCTATTTAACAGCAAGATTGATTCTCCCCACCGGCATGACCATTGGCAAGTTGGTAGTTAGTCCTGCAGGCCGGGAGATAAAACAGTCTATGCTTTCGGTGACGGAGATAACCATCGGGAACATAGAAATGAATGTTCTCCATGACAGCCGAATTTTCGAACCATCCGCGAATCAGTCTGAAGAAATGTGTCACAATGTGTACATCCCTTCTGACCCGCAGATGGTTCATTCACAGCATGGCTTATGGCTCGTATAAGCGAATGAATGATTCTCTCGTCCTTCTTGATACCATAGCTTCATACTTGTAAAATTGCGACAGTAATAATTATACCCAACCTGCAATATACGAGTTTAATTCCCAACCACACAAACACAGATAAACATTATTTTATTTTATTTTTTTGTTGTTAAATATTAATTACTAATTACATACAATGGTAACTTGTACCCGGTGAGCCGCTGCAAGTAGCTTGTCAGCAGGAGTTTAGTTCTACAATATTACATAATACAACAATAAATAACAATCATCATACAAATGTAGCGCAATAATAGAACAATATAGGTGCATGCATGTTGTGTACACAAGTTGAAAAATTGAAGACGACACGCCAGAGTCCCTTGGCGTGGTCACTATAGTTGGCGCAGTCGAAAAAGAAAACAAATCAAACGCAGAAGACGGCCAAGAAGTCGCCAAAATCACTTGGGAGCAACGGGCCGAGTGAGGGAGTGGTCTAAATCGTCGGATCACCACTGCACAAGCAACATTTTCGACTAATGATAGTAGGAGGAATTAAAATATATCCGGGTCATTGTATCCCGAGAATATTTGTCTTTCTCTATACATATATAAAATATACATTTTATGATTATATTATGAATTTTTTCGGTTCGTATTTATCCACATTATTTGACAAGTTAATAAGATCGTCTTAACACTCCGTGTTGATGGACATTTTAATAGACCGATGAGTGTTTTGATTTGGGATTATTGAATCATTATACAACCGAAGGGGGGTTTCTTCTCAAAATCCGCCAAGCCAAGTCAGCGCGTCACACGGCCAGTTTCTTCATTTCGATTTATAGACTATTTTGAGATGTCCGAATTCAAAACAATCAAGAAACCATTTTTTAGGTGTATATTAAATCTATCAGGAGTAAATGTTAGAAATCGAGGTAATAGGATCGTTCGTCTCGCTGGGTTGGACTCTGTTCGGGTACAGATCATTAAGTCAAACAGTTCTCGTCATTAGTTAGTTACCTTGGAGGATATTGCGTAACCGTTTTTTCATTTGCAAAACCAGTAACCGATATTTGTACATGCGAGATATTTATAATAATATCGTGTTTGCGGCAATTAGTTGACGAGACTTTGTTTGGATTGAACAACTTGAATTCGGATGGTGTTTAGACATTTATCCTCGTTTCATATTAAACAATCTTCCTAATAAACCTTCCTGATGTGCTTGCTGCCACATTAAGTGACGGTAACCAGCTCAGGCACGGTGCTCCGTCGAAGCCAGTCAAGTTAGCCTCTCGGAAGCTGGAGGTACTGTAGAGCAGTTGTCCCCAACCTTATTGTCACCGCGGACCGGTCAAAGTTTGATAATTTTACGCTAAATCAATGAAAACGCTGAGCTTGTTTCTTTGCGAGATGGTTCTATATGAGGGTAATAGGAGATAATGACACCCGAAATGTGTAGCTTATTCCGTTGTTTTGTTTTGGTTGCTATCACTGCAGAAAACCCCGCTTCACACGGATAGGATGTCGGAAATGGCCAAAGGGATTTAAGTGCTGTGGTGGCATTCTCAGGGTATTCCGCCATGACTTTAATCCAGAACACCGGCAGGGTTGTTGTCTCCAATGTAGTTTTAAGACTACCGTCATTTGCAATATCCAGCAGCTGATCTTCTTTCGCAGTCATGCTAGATTCGCCTGGTTTGTTGACAATTTTTTAAGAGCTGCCTTTGCGCGGCCCGGTACTATTTGATCCACGGACCAGTACCGGGCCGCGGTCCGGGGGTTGGGGACCACTGCTGTACAAGTGTACAGGGTCCACAGATACTTTAATAGTCAACAACTGCTGACCCTGCACAAATCGCAAATGGTCTGGAGCCCCAAAGTGCCAGAAAAAAATAATCCCCGAAGAAACGGGCTGTCCCTTTGATAGATTCGTCTATCTTAGCAAACGGATTGCAATCTTTGGAGTACAGACGTCAGGTGGGAATGCTGTCCTTGTTCTACCGGTATGTAAATGGAAGATGCTCTGATGAACTTGCTTCATTAATCCCTTCGACACCGGTGCATAGTCGGAACACATGCCAAACGCTCGCCCCAAATTTGAAGACGGTTGAAATTTGTCACACAAGAACGTGTCGCTTCTACAACTCGTTCTTGTGTTCAACAGATCGGCTGTGAAATGATTTTCCGGCCTCTGTGTTTCCTCCCTTTTACAACATGCTTCTCTTCAAGACCCGGGTTCACCTTTTATTCCCATCGGGGCCTCCTTATGGAGTTATTATAAATAAATCTAAATTTCATTTAATTTTCTTTGTTTTAATCAGTATACTGTATACCTATGGTTGGTTTCCTCTTGCGCAGACTAAGCGACGCCAATTAAGCTGAGAGATCACCATTCAGAATAAAAACGTTGCTTGAAATGCCTTGAAAGTGTTTGGTGATCTTTGATTGATTAAAGAAAGATTCGATACAATTCAGAGCGAAGCTTAAAACTTCTTCACAAAGTCATATCCATGAATGGCATACTCGTAGTTACAAAACAATGCAAACACAATTTACATAGCGCAGCTAGCCAGTTAGTACCTACCTAAAGTCATAAATATTTGTAAATACTCGTATATATAATTATTATCGATAACTTCAGTCAAACCTGAGTATGATTTTTTTTTTATAATTTTAAAAATCTGTTCTCCAGTCCTAAATTTGAACAAAAAAATACGTTAATATATTTCAAATAAATACAACTCTTCTTTTGCCCACTAACCTTCTAATAAATGTAACATAATAAATAAGAATAAAATAGTTGCTGCAATATCATGCGATGTTTTTTGATATTTTGTCCTGTGCGTGCAAAATCATATCTTTCATATGTGGAAAACTTAATTCGCGAATTAACGTTTAAATCAACAAAAATAGATCAATAAAGATATTTATACAGATTACAGAGTACACAACATTGTACCGAGTACACAATGTACCGAGAATAATACAAAGAGGCGCTTATCTGTGATCTGTACTCGCGTACGAGGTGTGTTCAAAAGAAAAGGTAAATTTTGAATTTTTTCGAAAAGTATTTATTTATTCATTAATATCCATTTTCTCCCCTTCAAAGTAATCCCCCTCAGATATAATGCACTTATACCAGCGCTTCTTCCAATCCTCGAAGCACTTCTGGAATGCGCTTTTCGGTATGGCCATCAGCTCGTTCTTCGATTCTGACTTTATCTCATCAATTGTGGCAAAACGCTTTCCTTTCATTGGTCTCTTCAGTTTCGGGAATAGGAAAAAGTCGCAGGGAGCCAAATCTGGTGAATGCGGTGGTTGAGGCATGATTACGGTGTTGTTTTTGGCCAAATAATCACGAACAAGCATTGATGTGTGAGCTGTTGCATTATCGTGATGCAAAATCCATGATTTGTTTTTCCACAATTCCGATAGTTTGAGCTGTATTGCTTCACGAAAACGTTGCATAACTTCCTTGTATTATTCATTATTAACCGTACGACCTGTTGGCAAGAACTCATGATGCCATTGTAATCGAAGAAAACAGTGAGAAAACCTTCACATTTGATCGAACTTGGCGTGCTTTTTTCGGTCTTGGCTCTTCTGACCGCTTCCGTTGGGATGATTGGGCCTTGGTTTCGACGTCATAACCATATACCCACGTTTCATCACCAGTTATGACCCTTTTGAGCAAATCTGGATCGTCGTTGACGTCATTCAACAACTCCTGAGTGATACTAATGCGACGTTGCTTTTGCTCAAAATTTAGCAATTTCAGAACAAACTTCACTGCCACAGGTTTCATGCCCAAAACATCAGAGAAAATTGCATGGCATGAGCCGATTGATATGCCAACATCCTCTCGGCCTTCTGTAAAGCGCTTGTACTTTTTTCGGTCTTGGCTCTTCTGGCGCTTCCATTGGGATGATTGGGCCTTGGATTCGACGTCATAACCATATACCCACGTTTCATCACCAGTTATGACCCTTTTGAGCAAATCTGGATCGTCGTTGACGTCATTCAACAACTCCTGAGCGATTCCAATGCGACGTTGATTTTGCTCAAAATTAAGCAATTTCGGAACAAACTTCGCTGCCACACGTTTCATCCGAGAAAATAGCATGGCATGATCCGATTGATATGCCAACATCCTCTGCAATTTCCCTAATAGTGATTCGACGATTTTCCAAAATTATTTTCTTCACTGTTTCGATGTTTTCTTCGTTTGTTGACGTGGTTGCAACTCCAGGACGCTCATCGTCATTAACTCCCTCTCGGCCTTCTGTAAAGCGCTTGTGCCACTTACTCGTATAAACACTTTTTTGAGACAAAGTAGACTCGCCGAATGCCACAGTCAACATTTTAAGTGCGTGGAGCACTTTATTCCATTTTTAACGCAAATTTTAAAACATATTCTTTGATCCATTATTTAAAGTAAAAAATCGAAGAACACACAAAAATGTGACTAACCTTTCTAGTTGTCAAAAACAAACCACTAATCCAAAATGGCTGATAATGCTAACATATGATAAACATATGTGTACCAACATAACAAAAAAAAATCGATAATCGAATGTACACAGCCCGCGAAAATTCAAAATTCACCTTTTCTTTTGAACACACCTCGTGTGCAAAGCGACATAATTCATGCTGGTACATTTAACATCCAATGTATCGCACACAGTCACGGAAATCAGACATCGGGAAAGAGGTGTTTGTTTATCTCTGTGTCAGATACTGCAGAATACAGGTGATGTAACATTCGGTGTTAACCGAGGAACGAGTTCAATGTTATGACTCGGTTACAAAACGTGATCCTCGAGGTCAGACCGGAGTCGGATGTAAAACTGCGAACCCAGTCACCGCCCCAGGCAGTAGGCACATCGTGCTGTTTGGTTACATGCAATGATTGTCTGGAGCCTAGAAAGAAGAATGAAAATAATGCAGTGTTACCGTTCTATTACCAAGTTTACAAAATTATAACGAACAATAACGGTGCACCACCGTCGCCAGCCATTTTCATACAAATATCAGTTGAAACCACATGAAAATTAAAACATACTGGCTCTTTTTTTAAGATTAACTCCACACAGGAGGTCCCGAGGGAAATAACTTTGGGGATGCTGTGTGGAGGGTATTTTTAAGGAATATACAGCGATGATGTTATTGGAAGAAAAGGTATGAGGAGTGGGTAGGAATCTGGGGTCAGTGTGTCCAGGAGTGACGGACCCGTTCATCCATTCCTCCCCTGCGGTGCAAGGCGATAGGCCTATAGAATCCGCCTGGAGAGGTCAAGTTGTCTCTCTCAACCGGCCTCTCCCGATCCAGCTCACCACGCAGCTGGAGGGCAGAGGCATCCGCCTCCAAAACCTGGACAAACCTCACCCCATGAACCCGGGCACCCCTGCTGAGTCACCGGCCGTAGCGAACCACTATGGCAGAGGTGTTGGTTATCCAATGAATGATTCCCGGGGCGGCGATACCCATACCTGCCTCCCAAATTGTAAATTGCCCCCAGAGTCATCTTGGGTATGCATAGAAGTTACAATAAATTTTTTTGGCTTTGGGCATTTATTTAGGTTATTGTCAAAAAGAATATTTCAGTATACTTAGTTTATTGTTTATTTTTTTTTATTTCGTGTGTAGTAACTAGTATAAGTATGGAACCTTCCGTCTAGTTTCCTAAGGCAATAGATTTTATACTTTTTCCCAAACTCGATAGATATGTTTTCTTTTCTTAAAACATCATTGCTGGACCAAGGTTTGTTATCTTCGCGTAGAAACGTAGTTTAAAAAAAATACAGAAGAATATAGATGTTAGAATCGATCGTTTCCGTGCGCTGGATACTAACCGACACATATCGAAATTAAATTCTATTAAACATTGTTGTTTATGAAGTCTAATCTCTGCCAGACGAATCGTCTCATCTCAGTGAATGCATTGTTTTGGTACGACCGCCGAGCGTCACCCACGCGCCCGGTGCCGTGCTAAGGCTGTATGCATTTCGTTTTGACATTCATCACGTGATCAAATACCGGTAAAATTACGCCTCCTCACTTTATGTAAGCGTCGGCTGCACTTTGTAAAAGAGTCAATTCTGTTCATTTTACAATGAAAACCATCTAGACAATGCTAGGTCACCTTTGACCTGTCACATACTTTTCTGCCGAATTGATCAACGTGGATTGCATCATGAGATAAAACGCTGTTCAGGTAAAAAGGTCTGCTTATGATGGTTTACGTAGTAAATGTTCTCCCCCTTTTCACATATTTCCTTCTTCTTGCGAGCTTGATTGAACTTCGTGCATTCATTCACTGTTCCATTCATTCAACAATATTTATAATTATTCACGAATAAATTAAATTATAAGTTGTATTTCGGTTTGTGTATCGTTTCGAAGTGGAGCTGTGAGTAAATAATCAACAGATTATGTAGGTGCTTAAGTATGTCTCCAATTTGAGTGTCATTGTAATTTAAATTAAGTTTTTCCATCTGTTCATGTTTACCTACATACTATGGAAATTGAGATACATACATAATGTGTGTAGTACACAGTGCACATAATCATGATGTCATTTAAATTAGGTAGTGAATCTTCATGAGTCATAAGGATAATTTAGGGTGAGTGATCTTTTTTGTTATTTTTCATCAGCACTGATCGATCTACTGCTGAATACAAGGTGTACTTTTGTTGTGTTTAGTTTTGTGTCTCTACGGCGATACCCTTGGCTATACCCATCTATCTATATTTTGGGTATGACTAATTACCACTCCTTGACATTGGCTATTAAAATATTTTTTTTCTTTTATCTAACGGTAACATATTTCACAATGAGTTTGTGGCTCAAATAAATTTATTTGTGTCAGAATCTCACTCTCAAGGGTGTCATCACAACCTCCTGTACCAGTAGAGCGAGCCGCACAAACTTATTTGTGAACTTACCTGTGGGGAGAGCTGCGTACTTCCTTAATACGTTGGATAAGAATGTCGATCTGTTTTTAATGTCGCATTAACAACGCATTTAGAGGGTTTTTGGCATTGCGTATACACTGCATAAACGGTACAATTATGATGAATTATTATTAAAAAAAAATAATTCTGCAAGTACTTATTTTAGTTTTTATTATTGTGACAGCTGTTTTGGCGTTGAAGGACTTTTTCAAAATGTGGTTAGGCCACATTACGACGATTTACTTATATGATTTTATTTACTCCCTCCCAATTTTTATTTGGACGGCGTTTAAAATGATTTATTACCGATAAAACTGATTTAGTTCGGAAATAATTAAAAATTCTCTATTCTGTGAGGTACTGACATTTGTAATGTGTTTTCCCCGCATTAAATGACAAAGTTTTCCTAATCAGTTTGAAAATGGCCTTGAACGCCGAAACAGCTGTCACAATAATAAAAACTGAAATACTTGCAGAACTCAATAATGAAACTGTTAAATTTGATTTAGATTAAATTAAAATATATATTAAATGGGGTTCTATGAATTAAACACTAAAACAATAAAAATAATGAATTAGATTACTAATCTATAATGTTATAAATATTTGTACAAATTGAATAAAATAAATAAATAAACAGTAAATCTCTCCTCTCTCGCTTGGCATTTACACAATGGTCCATGTTAGTCAATTTGTTCTAAGGTTGATGAGATAGGAACGTTGGTTACCCCTGTCTCCACGTTCCTAGTTCCTACAATACCATTTCTCAAGCCTTGGGGTTTATTACAACACAGTTTTATTACACCTTTTTAATCTATTAGAATTAGAGGTTTTCTGAGGATATTTAAGTTTATTTTTCATCTTTTTAAGAGCCATCTAAATAATAATTATATTTGTTTATTTGAAACACACATTATTTAATAACAACATTTGACTGCCCAGTTAGGAACAAATACCGTTTTAGGACGGTTAAATTGACAAGTTTCGTTCATATTAAATGCCACTATACAAAATAGAAGGGGAAAAGGCTAGTATTGACATAGTATGGTAATATAATACGTCTAGAAAAAAGTATAATAATTGAGTATAAAGAGATTATCTATGTGTGTTTGATAGGTAACTTGTTGGTGCAATGAGGAAAAAATGCCTTTAAAATTGAGTACTAAAAAAGATAATATTATTGAGTAATTTTGATAAGATTGAGTTACGTATCACTCAACTTTATGAACCGACGGCGAAACTTAGGGATGCGGCAAATAGTTAATAACGTATTAAATACATTTTATTCAGTAAGTACAAAAAGTAACTTTAGTAAATTGTTTGTAACCAAATGTTTGTCCCTTTTCCTTTCCTTGGTTAGGGTTTTTAATCCAGTTAAGATCTTTTCCCAAAGAGCACAAATAATATAACATACACGCTATAGAAACTAGTCACGTTTGATTATCACAAACTACGAACCTCTTTATCAAGTTCATTGTCACGTCGTTGAATAATAATAGTAATAATTGTGTACCCATTCCCATGATATTCTAGAATGGTGGAAAATCCATGTGAATTTTTCCGACTTTGGCCATTGTTATTGCGCAAGACCTGGACAGAATAATACACTACTTATAGATGGTGCCAAGTACTGTAATTTATTACTAACCCGCTCTAATTTCCAATGCCGAGACAAACAATGAACCACTGATTACTGATGGTATGTACAAAGTACATTGACTGTTGGATTTACTATGTATCTCTGTTGGATTCATGATAATTCAACGCACGTATGAAACAGCACACTTTTTTACTATGTATCTTTGTTGGATTCATGATAATTCAACCGCACGTATGAAACAGCACACTTTTTTACTATGTATCTCTGTTGGATTCATGATAATTCAACGCACGTATGAAACAGCACACTTTTTAAACGCCAGTCCTTTGGGTTATTATTCAAAAAGTAGGTAAAAAACATCGTTTTTTTTTCATTAGATTTCGCAATAACAAAACGTGTTTACAATATACCAACTCGTATGAGACAGACGAAAATACCCGAACACATCCGTTAGCTTCGGCTGACCTCGAAATACTAAACGAGATGACGCAGGAACAAACTTGACGTATACGAATGTTTTGTGGGTTTCGGGTATAGTTTTTTTGTACCTGAACGTACGGGATACGGCTTGTTGCGTTCGGGAGATAATATAGCGGCCGTATCACGTACGTTCGTATGGGTAGGGCGGTTAAAGTTATATAACGTCATTAATAGTACATAAAAAACTAGTCCGACAAACTAATTTAACTAAACCTAATTAATCTTTTTTTTATAATTCAAAATTGCCTTTTATGCTATGAGACTAACTAACTAACCATCACGCCGTTTCGACGCAGGGATAGGCAGAGAGGACGGACCACCAAACAACTTGATCTTGGCATACACTTCTTGTTTCATTCACATTCATACATTTCCTTTTGTTTTTCTGACTTCTGACATGGCCCGACTCGAGTATTTGATTCACTTGATCGTGCCATGTCTTCCAAGGGCATCCAATCAATCAAATACTTGAGTCGGGCCATGTCAGAAGTCGGAATAACAGAAGAGAATGTATGAGATGTTGTATGAAAATGAATGAAGCAAGAAGGGTATGCCAGATCGAGTTGTTTGGCGGTCCGTCCTCTCTGCCTACCCCTGCGGGGAAACGGCGTGATAGTTAGTTAGTTAGTTAAGGTGAGGTGTTTTAAGTGCAGTTGAGTGATTTCGGTGTTAGTTTGTATTTGGTGTTAATATATTTTCCATTTCAGATCTCCCTCCCTATGTAACGTATCCAGTGTTTTATTTGATTTTTAAAAAATTTTTATGGCTGTTTTGATTTGTGAAGGATAGTGGGATTTTGTTGTAGAGTTTAGTACCATAGTATAATAAGTTTTTTTGTCGAAATGTTGTGTTTGTGGTTCCTTGTTGTATGTGTTTTTAACTCTGACATCTAGTGTTATATGATTTTATTGTTAATTATATTGTATTTTCATTTGAAAATAGGATACCTAGTGTTTGTTGTCTATTAAACGTGGTTAATGTTCCATAGAAATACGTAAAATAATAAAGCGAGTTCGTAGGCTGTTAAACCTGCCAACAGTTTCCTCATTTCACACTTCCCACAGATGTTTGATATTCCGGGGGAGTGTTGTGCGTGAGTATTTGTCTGTTTTCAACAGCATTATGTGTGCATGAATTATGAATCATTTTGTGCGAATGAGTATGTGACAGGTGCTTACCGACTACATAATAAAATGAACTTATACCAGAGCTACGTTACTACCTGTGGGTATCGGTAAACACGCCAATATATCGGTACTTGCACTTTTTCCCTTTTCTAGAAAGGTTTGAAAATGCTCTTCTCTCGAGTGTGACATGGCAAAAGGATACACCTGTCAGTAGCCTACAAACAAAATCGCAAAGAATTGAAAAGTCAAAACCCAAAGAAATGTTGATTTTTGTACCTCGCGATTGGTACCATGTAAAAGAGGAAAAAGATGAAAGTCAGAGAAATGAAATTTTCGATGCGATAAATATGCGAAGGTTTAAACTAACTACTTAAAACTGTTTGCACCATGATACGAGGCAATATGAGGCATTTGAAAAATCTCCAAAAAATGGCAATAGAGCCCATTTTCAATATTTTGTCAAAAATCTCTATTACGTTAGTAAGGAAATAATTATTTTTGAAAGCCTATAACCTGATCGTTCATACTTCGGCAGAGGTTTCGATATAATAATATTTATTTACACTGTTTCTATATTCAGCAACTTGTAAACGCGACCCTTCAGCGCCTCCGACATTTCAATGTCAATATTACCCAATAATAATTTAGTTAATTAGTTAGTTAGTTATTAATTTTTCAGCTTTTTAGTTTATTCAGTTTTATACATATCGAAATAAATAAATTATGTAAAGGTCTAACTGTCCGGAACTGTTCCAGCGGAACTTGTCATGTTAGAAGTGGCTAGGTGAATGGGCATAGTAAGTTACCTAACTATTCAAATCTGGTCACTAAACACGGATAAAGCCTTTTCAGGCAACTTTTCTGTTCTGAATGTCTCTATCCAGGTTGAAACTGAAACAGCCTGGGGACTTTCCTGTAAAACAAACATCACTTAAATTATTAGCTCATAAAAGTTTATACGAACAAAGTCATAATATTCCATACTTTTATCAGAGTTTCAAATTTTTTCAGTAATATCGATTCTATGGTACAAAATTATATTTCAGCACATTAATATCCCTATATAAAATACAAATAGACTAGAGCACACTTACAATACTCGTCTCAATTTTAATGAAGGATTTATTGTTCCTAAGCATACAAACAAATATGGACAAAGAACTTTAGATCACATGATTCCTAGCTGTTTAAATATGTTACCCGCTGAAATAATAAAAAAAAAAAAACTATTAAAACTAAACCGTTAATAAATATGTATATTGAAAACTTGGCTATCTGAAAGAAACTATTTGTATTAGATAATCAGGAAATATTATTTTATGTACGATTTATTGTTGTCGTTTATGTTTTTATTTTATTTTTTTAAATATTTTTTTAGACATTTTTTTTAATAGGATTCTTGAGAAATATTTATGTTTTATGTTTGTTACATATGTTTTTATTTTTTATATATATATTGTTACCTTAACTGTAAATTTAGGATAAAGTTTTGAATAACAAGCTCCTCCCGTCAGACAAACTACAAAAAAGTAGTTTATCGGGACTTTTTCATTGTATTTTTTTTTGTAAAATGCAAATATTTATATGTATATATTTTCCACTCTTGAATGAAATGCTAAAATGATTGTACCTTCAAATAATTAATTAATTAAAATTTTATGGTGAGAAATGCATACATATAAATATTTGGCTTATTTGCTCTTGCTGGAATTTGAAACCACGATTCTTAGTTTTTGTGTATCTGTTTGTACATAATTACTTAATAAATATTTGTACAGCGCCCTACAGGTGATTTTTCACAAAAACGGCGCTGTACAAATCATCCAATTATTATTATTATTAGCGCGCCAGCAGACTTTTGCCGGGTGCTGGGCGGAACCCGTCCGGTTATTTCAATGAGGTAGCACACTGCACCGGCTGCCCGTTTTTCGCCATAGATAAAATAAATATCATTTCTCCGCGGCTACTGTATGAGTCGGTTGTACATTCGCGCCCAAATTCGAACACACACGATGAAATATTAAATGTTATTTCTAACAGAATTAAAGAAAAAAAACTGCACATGAGAATATTGATGAGAAACTAGCTATAAATAAATTAATGTATGTTTCAAAGGAGGTTATAGTATTCAATTTATTGAAATAACTTGTTGAAGCTTGTAAACCTCACTGTAATAATTAATCATTGAAGAAGATAATATTAAAAAATCTCAAATGAAACATGAAACAAAAAAAGGTGTCAATTGTGTTTGGAAATCGAACCCAGGACCTCTGTCTTACCGGGACTTACCGGGGATTAGAGATCATATTAATTTTCTCTCTGCATCGATAAAGTTAAGTTTTCATCTTTGAAGGGAATATTAATTATTTTATTGCGGTTGTTATAATTTATTGTCATATATTTTTGAACAAACTTATAGATAAAATAAATTCTGCCGCTTTGTCATTTTCAATAAGATTTTATATTTTTAAGCGATTGTTATCAAAGTAATTGCCATTTTGTCATCGTGCGACAGTTGACTTTTTGAAAACGAACGTCGCTGGCTATGTATGTTCCCGGTTTGCTTTTCGTTGGGACGGTCTCTGGCCGGTGCCGTTGTAGGTGTGCCACCCCACTAACTTGCCATATAAATCAGTGCCGGCCAGTCCCAGAACTTAAGGATTTTCCGCTCTACTACCGAGTGCTAATATTGCACCTACAAACAGTGGCGTCTCGTGACTTTTGAGTGAGCTAGAGTGCTAAGGCACTGCCCCACCTACCATCTAAAACTCCATACAAAAAATTAAAATTTTGAAAAAAAAAACATTTTCGGCTTCAACAACATCAATAACATCGTATTTTTCAATCTTAGCACTCTAGCTCACTCAAAAGTCACGAGCCGCCACTGCCCACAAACATTTTATTTACTCAAATTTAATGATGAAAAAAGCATACTTAGTAGATCAGTACTAAGGAGCTTGCCGCTCGGCTACTAAGAACGTTAAATAATAACATGCCTCAAAGTATTCAATACCTAGGCCTACCTAAACTTCCTATGGGTTTGCTAAGCAATTCATTGGAACATAATTAAATATTTTAAATGTTTTGATAATCAACATGTTTCCTACTACTCCAATTTCGAGTCTTTTAATCTTCTCAATATATAAAAAAATATGTTTGTCTGTCTGTCCGCGATTTTCTCAAAACGTAGCACAGTTTGTTCTTATTAGTGTCGGGAAGATTTAGATAGTAGTTTGAATGAAATCCAATACGTAAAACTGTTGCTATAACGTTTTAAAATTAGTATGAAAAACATTGAATCCGCCATGTCGTATTGAGGTTAGCCCATAGATATACCACTCTGGTTAGACACAGATTACATATTCAAAAGAAGAAGGTTTGTTTGGATAAAATATTTTCAAAATTGAAAACACAAGTTGGTACCTTCTTAAGAACTTTGTTATTTAGATACATATTAAAAAAAATGTTTGGAATGAAATAAAATTTTCAAATGAATGTTTATTTGTTTAGAGATAGTAACAATCGTCACAAGGCATTGCTTTCGCTGTCAAATCAATTACGGTACCCAAACGACAAGCAAGAATTGACAACTTCATAACTTTATTCCAAAAAAAAAAATCCCGAGCAAGGCCGGGTACACATCAACTAGTTGACTATATTTATTAACCTGTGCATCTCCTTACTTCACATATACCACATTTTCAAATACCCGCTATTATAATCGCATTGTTTATATAAATTTTCTTCAAAATCTTATGCAACACAGACTCTCATATCTGGTAAAATCTTGTTACGATTAGGAGGAATGCTGTAGATGGTACGTAACATGTAAGGTATAAGTATTCGCGAATATGTTACACCCATACGACGAGCTTGTCAAATATAAAGAGCTCTATATTATATGCTCGTTTGTTTTTAAGTCCGCGTGTTCACGTACCGTGCATTTCGTAATGTCCTACCTTTCAGTCTGTACCATGACGCAGTGACTGCTCAAACATCGCCCTGGGATCGTCTCCTGTCATCCTATTGATTTTCTGTCGTGATCTTAACATTTCTGTCTTCCGGGTTGCTGTTTTAGTGACAACCGATTTTGCTGTTTTGCGTGTCTCTGGTATCACCAGTTGTTTTGTTGCATAATATCTCATTCCCCTCTTTCGTTTTTCGGTGATCATCTGATCAGCGGTTTTGGTGAATGTTGAGTTTTCATCGGTTTTACGGAGATAACCTGATGTTTTAGTGAACTTTGACTCTAGTATTTGACTTACTTGTATCGCATTTAACAGTGATCATCAGCTGATTTAGGAACGTTGACTCTTGTCGCTTCTCTTTAGGTTTTTGTGGATTTTGGACTCGAGTGACCTTCTTTTACTATTACCTCTCAGATTTCATCACACAGATGTTTGTGTGATTGTTTTCTTTGCTGTCTTCTATTTTTCGGTATTGCTGTTAATGTGAATGTTGACTCTCCTCTTCGTGGTGCAGTACTGCTTGACACAATACGGTAACCAGAGACACAATTTTCTATTTTGTATTACCTTGGTGTAATTGTTTACCATTATTACTATCTCAACACAGAGATTTTTTCTCAAGTGTTTACGGATGCTGTACGTCTGTATCATTCAGTAATTAACAATTTGGCGCATAACTAATTAAACAACTAATGAGTATTCAAAATAATATCCCACGCGTGGGATACGGTATAGGTACTATTACATTGCTAACTAGGTTATACCTCTTTATAATTAAAATGTATATATTTCCTTTATTCCCTGTCTCATGTTTATTTTTATTAATGCACAACCAATTAACCTTATCTGGGTTTAAAACATTGCGCTGATCGTAAGCGTGTTTATTTTGTAAAGTTTCTTTCAAACACTCATTGATAGCATTTTTATCAAAATTTTAGATTTTTAGGTTTCGACACATCCGTGTCATTAACTAGCGTTCTTATAACCAACTTAAATTAAACAAGTACAGAAAAACCTGAATTAATTAACCGCTTAGTTAATAAGAAACATACAAAAATTTTCACGAAAAAGTACATTTATAGTGAAAATAATAACAGCCAATCTAGTTACAACAAAATTTATAAGAAACTTCTTTATACAGGCGACTTCTCTTCAAAAATATCTCGCATATTACCACATCACATTTCTCCAGCTTTCTGGACTAATTCCAAACTAAAAAAAAATTAACAAGGACATTTCTAATACATTGGTAAAAAAAGGAATATACACTTTCGAATGTAATGAATGTGACGCACAGTA
Organism: Halesus radiatus; assembly: GCA_022606495.2. Classification (NCBI taxonomy): domain Eukaryota; kingdom Metazoa; phylum Arthropoda; class Insecta; order Trichoptera; family Limnephilidae; genus Halesus; species Halesus radiatus. The sequence continues at coordinate 8,668 of JAHDVE020004673.1, read as the reverse complement.
TGTAGGTATGACTACTAGACATTTTAAAACTAGAATCAGGGAACATGAACTCTGTTTCCGAAATAATAACTATTTCGAGTTTCTAATCATTTATTAGAGACAGGAGAGATAGCTTCAATAAAGAAAAAAACTGAATTTAAACATTCAAATATAATACACATTTTAAATTGTGCGCCTTAGAAACTTTAGAAAAAAAATAAAAATCTGAAATTAATTTAGTAAATAAAATAATAGCACCCTGTAAATCACCTTTGTTAACCATGTTCCCTAGTTGTTTTGACTTCTTCCACCGCCACAGTACATATTGATTAAAACTCTTCAAACGAAACATTTTAGACCTCTAGCGTTGCAGACTTCTTAGTAGAGACTGATTGTGTTAAAAAACATTCGTTATCGTTATTACACGACTAATAATTATGTTTTGACGTTTAACGTCAAAAGAGACGGTATATTTCGGCAATTTGCAAAACCAAGCCACAAATAATCAGCGTTGTGGCGCGTGGGTTAATTCATATATACTAATAATGCTATTTGAGTATTAAACCTTAATCTATTTCAAATTTAAAAACACACATACTTATTTTATGGATCAACACCAAAGTTTTTGTAAATTATTGTCTCGTTTTACTTAAAAATACCAAGGATAAAGTAGCAATGTATTTATACAGTCTTCGCTCTTGACCGCGCGCTCAGATAAACACGAATTGATTTACAAAAATTGAATGAAATATACTTGAAACATCGATATTTTATGTACATAGATTGTAATCGAAACGTCTACAAGCCACCGAAACAACTTACGAGATTATACTTGGCACACTATTATTTCCATTCAACAGAATTATACATCGCCGCTAAGCAGCGAGCGATGCGTCAAGGGCGCGATGAATCTACATCAATAATTTACGACCGTTCTTCCCGACTTTTTGAATGATCAATCTGAGGCACCGATGAGCCAAGTGTTTTGTTGAGCATTCGCTCTGTTTGCCTGTTTCCTAGCGTTTTTTTAATCCTAAATTGTATATGGAGGTGCCCGCCCACATTCGTAGACTATAATGCGCTATTTTTTCTTGTCCTTTTATTAATATAAAATCACACACATATATTTCAACTAGATCGACCCCCTCTACCCCATTCCGTTCCAGACCCCATAACAAGAAACCTGTAAACGATCAACTTATTCATTATACTTCATTTTTTATGTAAACTGTTGGTCTCTCAAATAAACAAAAATTAATTAAAACAGTGCCCCCCCAACTTTCATAGAAAATAAAATAGTCTTCGCCCTCTTTTATTGACATACATTTGACATTTGACATTTCTCTTTCGTGAAAAACAAGACTAAACGTAGCTTATAATAAGTAAAATAAGTTAGGTTTTCTTCAGTTTTATTTAAAACATACAAAAAAATATGTTTTGACATTCTAAAACGAAAATAAATCTTTGGCATTCAATATTTGAATCTCTCGCGAACCAATAATGACGTTTGACATTTCACTGACCTGTTAACACTTTTTATAACTAGTCCTCTGTTGAGGGGAACCTAATCCGAAAAAATCGATATCCTAAATTGAGTAAATTTGATCGAGAATTTCGTTGTGAATGGCGTATTTGTGCATTTGAACAGTGTTGAGACAAAATTTCGGCTCAGCAGTTGCGCAGTAGGGTTGGGAAGAGGCCGTTAGTGCTTTACAAAAATTCAGTACCAATTGCACATCTTATTTCGCACGGTAATTCGTTCAAGTTATTAAAATATGTTCGCATTCGATTCATTTTTATTATTGATACAATTTTTTTCACGTTTTCGATTATGAATTACGATTACTTAAGGGCTTCGTGTGTGGATTGATGTGAAATGACCGATATGTAAAATTTTCATTAAATAAATAAATAAATTTTCTTTTCGATTCTTATAATAATCGCTCCATAGCGATCACCACTATTGAACAGATAATTTAAATTATCGATGTCTTGGGCGAAAACGAAGAAATACTTTTACTTATTAATTTGTCTATATTAATTGGTATAATTGATGAGCTGTAGGTAACTATTAACACTAAAAATAAAATAAATAATATAATCATTAAGGAAGTGGACGACAAGTGCCTACATTTTTATTTAAAAACACAAAGCGTTTTAAAAAATGATATTTATTAATTAATTTTCCAAGTATTGAAAGTATTTTTAAGATTCAGATGAGAGTTTGTATGCAACATATTTTTAGCTTTTTTTAAACGCTCACTGATTTTTTTTTTGTAATCGTTTTAGTCGTTGTAAAATGTTTGTTTACTCTTCTAACTACTAGTCGTCTAATTGAACTTTCAAGGTCAAATCGAGCCGTCTACTATGATCGCTCTTTTCGTGTAAATAGCCCTCTCATTTGAAATAAACTCCCCCCACCTCTTACTAATATCTAGAAATTGACTGAATTTAAACGGGCTTTAAAAATAAAATTATTTAAAAAATCCTGATGTCTAAAAATTTTAACTTCTCTTCAATTTATTGTAAAAAGCCATTTCCTCACGCTTCTCCGTGGTAGTCGTTTGGTTTCGGTTTCCTCCGTATATATTTAAAAAAATTTTAATGTGAAGTCAGTTATTACTGAACATAACCCGACTTCTGTCTTAAAATGTTATTATTTTTGCAGTATTATTGTGAATGTGTTATTTTTGTATAGCCATGTACATACTGTATAATATTTTGTAATGTTATTAGTTGAATATGCACCTAAGGAGTACTGTAGGAGTAATATTAAGAATAAGTAAGAATGTATGTAATATGTTAAGAATGTATAAATAGAATGTAAAAGTAGCACTGTAGGAATACCCCTGAATTGAGTTATTTAAACATTGTTTTAAGTTTATTTATAGTGTTGCGCACTTGAAGTGAAATAACACAAAACTGCGCTATATAAATGCTTTGTTATTATTATTATTGTATTATTACTAGAAAGGCGCCAAATTAAAATATATCATTTTCATTCATTATAGGAATTTAATGTTATAGAAGTATTTGTAAAGGTTTATTTATCTGTATATAGCATTAAGGTATACAAATGGATTAAACATCAACGTTCGAAATATGGGCCACATAAATGAGGCCAATTGGCTACATTGAGATAACGCGGGCTTCAGTCGATTACAAGCGCTCGCCGGGTATGGATCTCTAAGATTACTGCAAAACGCCTACATGATTGCACAATTCGTTCGGGAAAAAATAAAAAAAGCAATGGTGTAACCTTTTATCGGTTTTACCATAGTCAATATACTGTAAATTGGCCTTTTTATTGGTAATATACTCAAAGAGCATCTCAAGTCTGTACGCGCCGCCGGTAATAAATGCTCGAGACCGCGGCGCGCCCGTCGCGTTCGACCGCGGTTGGAAGGGTTCGGGTTACATCGACAGCCGCTTCACTCCCCTTCGTATTTCACGTGCCGGAACTTTTAGACTAATTTTGCTAGGAACGTTGACTTTATTTACCATATACCTCTATGGTTTATAGTTAGGTTGCAGGCGAATTCTCCAGTTAATGTACATTGCTTTGATATTCTGTATTTTCTCCTTAAATGAAAAAAATATTAATACTTTCGTTTTTTTTTCAGATGAAAGAGAAGATGTGCAAAAGAAAACATTTGCCAAATGGATCAACTCCCAACTAGTGAAGGTATGAAGTTCACATAATGTGTACAATATAATATAACAGACAAATTATCATAAAGTATGCCGTTTTTCATTTTGTTGAAATATATATAAATGGAAGAATCAGTAATAATTAATAATGATTGTTTATCGAATATCTATATGTTTGGATATAAAATAGATTAAGGGCCGGCACTCAAAAATGACCCTAAAAATCACTTTGCAGGTTGCTAACTTAAGCAATACCATAAATGATTTATCTGTAAATTCTATACGGGTAGTTAGAAAATGCATAAGGTTTCAAAAGACAAAAATCCTTAAACTGCAATCATTAAATTCTATGAAATACATCCCAAAATGTCTGAAAACAGGTGCAGTTCGAAATCGAGTGATACAATTTTGAACGTTTTATCTAAAATTCCAGTAGGTACCTACGTATTTCATATAGAATTTAAAAGATTACAGTTAGAGGATTATTTTTCTTTGGATCAATACATTGTCCTAATTACCCGAATAGGATTTACAGATAAATCATTTGTAGTATTTATTGAGTTACCAACCTGCAATTTTTGGATGCTGACCATTAAAATCCAACCTTTTAGCGAGCATAATGTTTCCGCACGTTCAAGTTTCGCACAGGTTTATGAAAGGTTTTCAAAACAACTCCTGTATCATTTTAGTTGTGTTCATTGTAAATTCTTTGTATGGCCTTCCTTGGTAATGCTGTTTTTTAGTTGTGTTTATTGTAAATTCTTTGTATAGCTTTCTTGGTAATGCTGTTTTTTTTAGTTGTGTTTATTGTAAATTCTTTGTATGGCCTTTCTTGGTAATGCTGTTTTTTTTAGTTGTGTTTATTGTAAATTCTTTGTATGGCCTTTCTTGGTAATGCTGTTTTTTAGTTGTGTTTATTGTAAATTCTTTGTATGGCCTTTCTTGGTAATGCTGTTTTTTTAGTTGTGTTTATTGTAAATTCTTTATATGGCCTTTCTTGGTAATGCTGTTTTTTAGTTGTGTTTATTGTAAATTCTTTGTATGGCCTTCCTTGGTATTGCTGTTTTTATCGTTGTGTTGACATTTCCACACTAACGCGCGTAAGCTTCAGACGCATAGTAAACAATATATTACTGTTGCATTTTTATAAATCTCATTCATTTGTGTCTTTGAAAATTGCTTTAAAATGATCGATTCTATTTTTCCCATTTGACAACCGTGATCCGCTACACCCATAATTATTTTTCAGAACAACAAGCAACTAGTGGAGGACCTGTTTGTAGACCTCTGCAATGGGGACTGTTTGCTATCCTTGTTGGAGATACTGACGGCCCAACAATATGTATGTATACTTTTGATTTAAAATACACTAGGTACCTGTTATTATTGCTGCTTTTAATAAAGTATTGTTATCTAACAGCTTTCTCGAACACATGGAATTTCAAAGAAAATTTATTTAAATACCTACTACCTAGTGCTATATACGTAATACCGCACAAAAGTCCCAACCCACCAGTGGGACTATGTCATTCCCATTTGGTGAATGTTGTGAAGGTGAAGCATGAGGATTGCTTTTCCGTGGTGTACATATAATTTCGCATACTTACTTTTAAGGGTAAACGAAACGTGATGCCCCCTCACAGATGGCGCTAATTTAAATATTTTATAAAAAAAAACTTTTAGCACATAATGTATTTTATGTACATATGAAATGGAATTAAATGTTGCTGTAAGTTTAACAAACTTCAAAAAGCTCAAGAAACTTCTAAAAATACTGTATACGAGTATGTGAGTGTTACAATAATATGTTGTAATTTTCATCAAGGAATTGAGCTTTAAACCTACAATAACAATTTGTTCCGTTTCATATTCCGTGTGTGCACCCACCAACAAACAATTTATTTCAATATTTAAAAGCATTACTTGCTGAAAGTGTTTTTTTTCTACAATATTTAATTTAGTGCCATCACGTTTCGTTTACCCTTGAATATTATTCAGGTTGACTTTACAGTCTCTACACAAACCCGAACGCATTTCGACCCATTTTATGCTTATCTAGTAATGATTTCGTGTGAATACCACCTTAGTCTCATTGAGGTATATAGATATAGTAAACATCAGCGCTCGAAATATGGCCAACATGATGCGGCCAATTGGCTTCATAGAGATAACACGGGCTTCAGTCGATTACAAGCGATCGCCGGTATGGATCTCCAAAGATAACTGCAAAATGCCTACATGTCTGTACAAGTCGTTTTGGAAAATAATAGAAAAAGCAATGGTGTAACCTTTCATACGTTTTACCATAATCACTATTCGTGTAAATTGACTTTTTTAATGCTAAAAACTCGAAGAGCATTTGAAGTTGGGAAGCCGGTAACCCAAATGCTTCGGGCCGCGGTGCGGTGGTCAGCCAGATGAGTTCGTTCGCGGTCGGAAGGGTTTGGGCGACATCGACATTCTCCTCATACCCCTTCCTACTTCCGTGTGGGAACAATATTTTACGCTGATATTTTAAGAAACGTCCACTCTATTTATATACCTCAATGGTTAGTTTGCAATAAATATCTCTGGTTGACAAGACTTCAAAAAAATTTAAAATTGGTATCAGCTATGAATATACGACGGGTCTAAAGGGTGCCTTGATAGCTCAGTGGTTTAGAGAGCAGTCGCAGTCGCCCAGTTTAGTGATAGTTCTCGAAATTATTCTTTCGGTTTCAGAAATGATAATTTTTCTTCTGTGATTTTATATTGTATGTTTATTTTGATATTAAATAATAATGAACATCGTTTTTTTAATAGAAACGGGAGCGCGGCAAGATGAGAGTTCACCACCTCAACAACGTCAGTAACGCCCTCTCCATCCTGGAGCAGAACAACGTGAAGCTGGTGAACATCAGCAGCAACGACATAGTGGACGGCAACCCTAAGCTGATCCTCGGCCTAGTGTGGAGCATCATCCTGCACTGGCAGGTGCACTACCACCTCAAGGACCTCATGTCGGAGCTGCAGCAGACCAACCTTGAGAAGACGCTGCTGGCATGGTGTAGGCAGAACTCTAAGGTAATAACTTTTCTTAGTCCCTTCATATACAATAGGCTACACCCCCAACTAAAAACATCCTGTACAAGAAATTTATTCAATACCAATTGCTTTATTTTTATTTTTACTTTTACAGGTATCTTTAAATTACTTTCTTTATTTTTATATTAAATAATGTTTAGTGTACTACACATATGTTATTATGTTCACAAAATAGATTAATTTATTTGACTTTACCACGAAACGAAATGGATCACTTGCTATAATTTGGCCCAAGCTAGAGTAGCAAGTAATGAACAATAAAAATGTAAAATAGATACGTAATAAAAATATTTAAAATACAAAATTAAAAAAAAAAAAAAAATGAAGGAGACGGTCTGCATGGCTCCTATAAGCTCGATCCATTGGTCCGCTGTGCTATCTCCATCGGCCAACAATATCTATATCAATGGATATCTTCCATGTTTCACTTTATTCTCTTGACAGCCCAGTGCCCTTTTAGCAAAATTACATGGTTTCTATAATCCAATATTTCTTAATTAGGTACCTTATTTTTTTAAACATTAAACTCTATTATTATTATTTTTTAAATAAAATAATAACTTTGTTGACGTCACTTTTATTTATACTTTTGCCGACCGGGTTTCACTACTACCGTAACTTCTTCAGGGCAGTATACAACTAAACTATGAACTAAGATACACATTACAGGTGTATGATACTCCACACAGGAAAAAAATTTCCAAAAATTAAAAAAAAGACGATGCTGTGTGGAGGGTATTTTTGAGGAGTGGAAGGAGTGAACATGGGTTTTTAAGAGACTCATGTTGTAGGAGGGAGGAAATAGTAAATCGTTCCGCAGCCAGGTTATTGAACTCAAGAATGAGTCATAGAAACGACCCGTTCTCATGTGGCTAATGTCAACCATGTTTGGTTTGGCGTTCAGCATGTCCCAAATATGCACCGGTGCCGAAGGGATCAATGACATCAGTTCCTCTAGAGGATCTTCCATTGAATTACTGGTAGAATAATATTGACGCCTGTGCTCTAAAGATTGCAATCCGTTTTGTTAACATAGGGAAATCTATCAAACGGACCGCCCGTTTCTGCACAGAGTTGTGGATTTTTTTTGATCAATGTAAAAATACTGTGAAACTATAAATAATAGACCTGGTATATCATCTATACAGAGTTTACGGATAGCTTTATACGAGTGGGTGATGCAAGTCGCCACTTTTCAATAAAATCTTAATATCCCGCAGACCAGAAGAAAAATAATTACTTTCTTCGGTTGAAGTAGAAGCGGATTTCTTCTTCTATAAAATCCCGTGTGATTCAGCATCTGATATCCTCATCCAATGTATGGATAAATCGTATTTAAATTAACATCGCGTATATTCTTCTCAGAACAGGCTTGTGAGTTGTGGTCCCTTGGCGGACGTAACAGTTCCCCAGGGCTGTCATTGTTCACTTGGTGATGTCTGTTTGTTCCACAATGGGATTTCCTAGATATCTGCCTTCTTCCATTCAATGCAGGCCATTGATATCATAGGTGAATCAATGTTATCTGCTTCAGCTATTATTGATGCTGTTCATAAAGGTTGTTTTCGAATTACTTCCATGATTGTATCTAACAGATCCTCTTTTCGACTTTTATTTCAAATTTCCTTTCCATACATACAATAATTGGATAATTTGTATTGTGTCGTTTTTGTGAAAATCACCTCACCTCATATTTTGACTGTTATCTTGCCATTTTATATGATCAAACTAATCAATCTTAATATTTGCAGAACTATGCGGGTGTGAACATCAAGAACTTCTCCACTTCGTGGTCGGACGGGCTGGCCTTCAACGCCCTGATCCACCGCTGGAGACCGCATCTCTTCGACTTCTCCAGCATCGCCAAGAGACACCCTAACGCCCGGTTGGAACACGCCTTCAGGGTGGCCCAGGAGAACCTGGGGATTGATAAACTACTCGATCCCGAAGGTTT
>JAHDVE020004672.1:0-17109 GCA_022606495.2 Halesus radiatus | reverse complement strand
TTTATTGGCATAAAATTTAAATATTTACATGTACTTGACCCGTCTCACTAGGTGATGTCTGCTCTGAGACGGGAAACAATAAAAGTAAATATGTAGATATATAAATGAATGAAAATGCTTAAAAATACATAAGGAAAAGTGTAAAACATGTAAAGTAAATTTTAAGTACAATATTTAAACAGTGTAAATTCGAAGCTACAAATAAAAATAAAAATTCATGTATGTAAGTTTTGGGCATATTGCCTGTTTTATGTACTAAAATTAAATAAATTTAAAAATTGAGATGGTCTATTTCACCCTTTTTCGAAAATTCCCGTATTATTCACCGTTTGGGAAATGTTCCCGGCAATGTTCCTGAGAAATTTTGCCCAAAAATAATTACCGGAAATTTTCCCATCACTATCCGCAAATAATGTTCTTATTTTCTATGGATATTTCTGGACGCGCGTTTCAGAGGCGATGGAATGAAATAATCATAATATGTCTGACCGTGTTTGCGTTACTTGCGGAATGTTTCTACGGGGGACCTTTCGGAATTGAGTTGATATCGCATCGGTAAATACGACAGAGCGATTCCGTTCTATTGTGTAATGTACACCTTGCAAAATTACCGCTGTCGTTGTATTTTATTTCGGATGCTTACGCTCGTTACACATATTAATTTCACATTAAACACGTTGTTGTGGTTAACTGGTTATACTGCCGTCAAACTTAAGCCGTTTAAATTAGGTAATTTTATTTGTTATTATATTTCGTACCAATAATCAACAGTAGCGTAATGGTCTCCAAATACGGCTTGATTCTGGTTGTGGCGCACATATGACACGGAGTAAAAATGTGTTAAGCGACTAAATTCTCGTAAAAGATGGTTTCGAGGTCAGCTTTTAGCTTTGGCTGACCTCGAAATACTAAACGATATGACGCAGGAACAAACTTGACGTATACGAATGTTTTGTGGGGTTTTTGGTATGGCCTTTTTTGTACCTGAACGTACGGGATACGGCTTGTTGCATTCGAGCGATAATATAGCGGCCGTATCACGTACGTTCGTATGGGTAGGGCGGTTAAATGAAAATGCTTCTCTAGTACCCTAATATAAGTATATTTTTCTATCGATTTACTGCATGAATTGATTAAATTTTGCAATGTCTAAATACACCTTAAAAGTTTTTGATATAAGGATTAAAAAATATACTCTTATTTATTTTGCAATTTAAAGTGTGTTTTTTTCTTCTTATGTACATAGGTGCGTGTGCGTGTACACTGTGTTAAGAGACGTACCAGACTTACTTTAACTAGTAATTATTGACCCTATTTGGAATAAAACACGTGAATGTAATTTTGATCTCCTGCAATTTTTTTTTTAATTATTAATATCATTTTTTAAATCAGTATGTGTTGGACAGTTAGGGTCGAGGCGGGGGGTTGGGCTGTAACTCGAGTGACCAGAGAGAATTAAGAAAAAAATCGATTAAAAATAAAAATACATCTGAAGATTATCTAAATGTTATTTTATTCTACACAAATTGAGCACTTAATATAATTTTCACCGGATTTATCTTGTAATATTCGTTTTAAGGGTGGTAATTAGGTTAAATATAATAAAATTGCACTTATCAGTCTTAACTTAACTGTCCGATTAATATGAGGATGGTTTTATTTAATTTAATAATTAGCTATGTCATTCTTGTGATGTTTTTTTTATTAATTTATGGAGTTTGGCATTCCCCACATACTTCCTCAATTTTTTTTGTTCATTGAAGTTCTCATTTAATTTTACTTCGTTATCATGATAATCGTAGGTTAAACCATTTGCAGAAATTCTTCCTTTTGTAATTACATTAAATTTAAGGGATCATTTATTTAGAAATGGCAAGTGCTGATTAATGTACAAATTAAAAGTTAGTGAATGGCACAATGGAGATATCCATTTCGAATCCGTACAACTTTTAAACTAAAATATTTCGGTTTCCATACAAATATATCCATTCGAATGCATTGATATGTAACAATATTAATAATAAAAATATTAAGTGTTTATTCCATTATTATGGGTTAGTGCAGTCCCATGCATTACATATAAAGCTTACATACATAGGTTTTTAAAATTAAATAATAATAACCTAGTAAGTGAGTGATACATAACACATAAAATACGAGTATAAAAGAAAAATAAGTAAATGAAAATAAAGACTTTAAGGACCTGCGGCATTTAAATTGTGAGGGCCCAATATCTTAGTATGCGCCGATGCTGGAGGCCGGACTGAGACGAGCTTCCATGATGAGTATATTCCCTGTGCTGTTTATTCTTTCCCTCATTCCAGCCACTCTGGATCTTATAAGGGCTGCAAAACTCGCCCGTATTGCATTATTTATTTATTCTTAAATTTAAATATAAAAACAAAAAATATATATCCACTCATCTCACTAGCACAATCCTGTGTTGAGATGAGCGGCTTTACAATTTAATAATAACCAGTAAATAGTAATAAGTAAATGATAATACATGAATAAAAGTAAGTTAATATTAATAAGTAAATAATATTAAATAAATAATAATAGTAAGTAAATAATAATCAGTAAATAGTAATAAGCATATAATAATACATATATAATGTTAAGTAAATATTAATAAGAACATAATAATAAAAAATAAATAAATAAAAGTATAAATTATATTCACGTATTGTTTCGCTTTTGAAGCTTTGGGTGTGTTTTTATCTACGAGTTTTATATTATTTGTTTTCCTTTCAATGACGAAAAAGCCTTTCTCCTTTTATTAAATATTTCTATATAGAAGAGCATTCAGATGATCATTTAAACCAACATATTTAGTTATCTGTAAGATATAGGAAAATCTTCGAGCCTGAACCAAATTATTCAATTTAAATAATCCATTCTCAAAGCAAAAAGAAAATTAATCGAATGATAATTGAACTGAGGCATTAACGGTCACCAATAAAAAAAACGCTTTTCAGCTACGTTATTTTTATTTAGGAAATTAATGACGACATTGTTCTTTATGCCTTCGGATAATTAATTGGATTAAATCAGTGTTTCAATTACTTTTAACGGTACATAAATACGTTCAGATTATACTTTTTAGATCAGAATTTTCTCGTGTTGGTCTACAAGTCCGTTAAGTGCTTAAATCTCGATTTTAAGGCTCGTTAACTTTCCCTTTGAGTTTTATGGCGCAACAATAACCCAATTTTGAATTACATTTATGAATACTGGATAGTTTACCAAGATAAACCCAGTGCACACAACTTAAAACCAGGATGTGAGGTTCTTGAAGGTTTATTATTTAATTTATATATATTTAACCCTTCCATCCCTGACTTTTTTTTTCTTTTTAATCTTATATTATTATTATGTATTTCAGAACTTTGGCTAACCTTTTGCTTTATATGGAACCGGAAAAGAAAATTATCCTCTTCGCTTTTTTTAGAAAACATATTGGCATGAGCGTGAGCTCCATGGTCGTCTTATATCTTTACGTAAGTTTTGCCCTGAAAGGACTTTAAACCGTGCACAAAGAACAGCGTCCCTGAGGTGATTTTTCACACAAACGGCGCTATGCAAATCAAATTTATTATTAAGGAACAAAACTATAAAGCTGAAAAATCTGTTTGTGTCACCCACTAAAAACTCTCGATTGATAACCCCTGTCATAAAATTTACGCGGCCTTTTCTTTTTGAAATTTACAGTTCAACGTAATTATTTTCTTTTTTCTACGTCATATCAATCATGACGTGTAGAGATTTGAAATTTTCATTTTTCTGTCAAAGATTAATAAAAGGTGCCACATGTTTGTTTATAGTTTAATCGTTTAAAAAAACGATATTACGGTGTCGGGTAGTAAAACTTGTCGCTAAAAATTTTAAGTTTTATTACTCGCTACATATAACTAAACCTGAGAAGGTACCTACTTAAATTTTAACAAAACATGTTATTATTAATTGTTTTTGTGTTTAATTCGTAGAACTCTATTTAATTAAAAAAAAAAAATAATAAAGTATTTTTTTTTTCAATTATTTCAATAATATTGCAATATTCTTACATCATAATACTGATCACATAAACTATACCTACAATTAACTAAAAGTAGAGTGAACCCATGTTTATAAAATCATCGGGTATGGGATAGTTTATATTTTCCTTGCTCAATAAGTATACCTACTGACTAATCAAATTTATTTTCGGGTGCCAATTTCGAAAAATAGTATTTAAAATTATATACACTCACACACGCATAGATGAACACACAAGGGCTTCAAAATATTGTGATTAAACATCTTATAACGTGCGTTGACTCTACACGAAAGCATGGCTAAAGAAAATATCAGAAGAAAAATCGAGGAGGTGGCAAGCAAAACGTCATCATAGAAGTTGCAGAATACCCTCTACCCAATATCTAGTCCATCTAAGCATGAGATCTCCTGGTGAGGAAGTTGTAAAGCAAAATAATAAAAAATGTATACATCTCATTGTATCGGCGTAGTGCCAACCCCCAATATTTTTAAATAATAAAAAAATATTCCTATAACTATAGACACAATTTTTTTTTATTCATTTTGAACAGAATATGTATACACATATAGTAAACATAAAAAATACTATAGTTGTTATTCGTAAATAATGAAAAACGAATGAATTTAATAGCTGCAACTAAGTTCTGTGCCATGCAAAGATTAATGAAATTTGTTAGATCATGTAAATTGGAAAATATTTAAAGAATGTTAAAGATCATAATTCAAAAACAGATGAGGCAAAAATGACAACATTATGTGAGTCAGAAGCTTCGATAATAAACATGGTTTAAAAATGACCGTTTCCAAAATACGGCCTATAGCCCCGACCACCATTGTTTTGTCTAAGTAAAACTACAGTGATCACTTGAATACTTTTCCGAATAATCCAGAATATCACCACATGCTATACTTCTCATTGAGTGCAATTTATGCCCTGTAGGAAATGTTTTACAAAAAAATATGCAATTACATATAACAATTGAAAATATTCTCAAGTTGCTGCTTGTTGATGTCTGTAGTTCTCACCAATCACTTTCATTCAAATGTACTTAAAGCCAATTTACTGCCTCTTTTCACACAGAAAAACTATTTAGCAGCTTCTTTTTTTTTCATTTTGCAAACGTGAATATCAATAGGACAAGTTTGGTTATGGCGTTAGTTGCTGGTGAGTTTGATAACACAATGCATCCTTAAAAATTTCCACCGCAGAGTCATGCATTATAGTTTTGTCAAAACAGCGGGTGATATCGACACGCCGCGGTTGGAACAGCCTTAATCATATAACCCTTAATGAATAAAAATATAGTGGACATTCTGAAATTTGCTGAAGGTTTTGCTACATTCTTCCAAACCGTTTTGAGCAAAAATGCTCCTAAGCTCGACATCTCCTAAGTCTCTCCGGGTTCTAGACATAAATTATTAACTCGACTCACTGAGATAAGCCGTCAATACCTCACAAATGCGTTTCAGAAACTAAAACCAAAACACTCAATGGGACCGGACTTAATCCCCCTATTCTTACATAAAAAAAAACTCTATACATGTTACAAAACCTTAAAAACACATTTTCAATTTATCCATTTGTAATAATAGTTTTAATACCAGAAAGTGGAAATTGACTAATATACAAGAAAGGAAAAAAGTCGGCGATCGACAACTATAGACCCCCATAGCTGTATTGTCAGCTCTCGCCAAATTCATAGAAAGTTTATTGTATTCGCAGATATATCACCAGACAAAACACGCCATTGACGAAAACCAACACAGATTTCGACCAACTCTCTCACCCTGAACGAATATTTTGAATTACACAACTTACATCAATAATTCACTTGAAAATTTTGTAAATATTGATGTAATTTATACTGAGTTTGAGAAAGCCTTTCATAATAAAATGCTTCGCTTTGTTCTCCGAAATGCGAGATCATTTACTAATAAAATCGCAATACGAAGAACGTATAAATCACTTGTTCGCAGCATCTTGGAGTACAGTTCCATTATCTGGGCCCTTTCAGAACAGAACCATACTCTCGAAGTAGTAGAGCACAACAGAGATTTATGCATTACCTTTATATGATAGAATATATATTATCAATTCCTGTATCCCATCCTTATTTTCAACAGGAATGTTCGATTTCAACACCTTAGGAGCTCGTCGATAAATATTTTTAGTTAATCTCTGTTGCCATATGTAATCTACCTATGTTGAAATAGGTAAACTTATACGTTCCTAATAAGTATACGTGTGGGAGACCCCATGCACTATTTAATGCTCCGATAGCGAGAACTTCTATTTACCAGAACACGTCAATCAGCAGAGCGACTAAACTACTCAACGATGCTGCTTTTTTTTACAATTTCTCATTTATTTTAATGTATCCTTAATATCTGTAATATAATAGTGTACAAATAGAGCCTACGAAAAATAAATAAATAAATTCTCGGCGTTACACGGACTCCCTATACCCAGTTTCGAATAATTTCTCGATTTTATCCAGTTAATATCATTCGAATTCAGACTGTGGCCGGGCCGCTTTCTCCAGAACTCTTGATTTAGAACTGACTTAAGAGGAACGGTTTCTTAGCCTGTTTCATACATAACTTAATTTTAGATTTGAGGTCAAAATACCCATCCAAACTGAATGATATATAAATATATATATTTTTTAATTAAAGGTTTAGTAAATATCTAGTACGTATTAGAAGTATTTTATTTATTTTTGTTTTAAATTATGAAGTATAGGCCATGAAAAAAAAAACATAATTTTAGAGACGACTTAGAAATTTATTTGCGGCTTTATTGTATTTTTTTTAATTATCACGTTTGCTATGTAAATATGATTACGTAAATAAAAATATAAAAACAAAACCTTAAAAAAACCTTTTTTCGGGTTGATATTTTAAATTATATACCGCAAATTTGTGTTCCAATGTAAATTGATCGTTTTTAATTTAATTTAAAGTCCACCATAATGCTTATTTTGATATTGAAAAAAAAAATCTTTTCAAAGTAAACGAGGTAAAACTTTTTTTTTGCATTACTGTTAGCCCCCAAATAATTGTTAAATGTGCCTCTAAAATCGCGAAAAATCAATTCCTTTAATGGCCTATATTTTATAATTTCATAAATATAACATAATAAATAGATTACTTCTAATCTGTACTAAATATTTACTATACTTTTTCAAATTCAAAATTAAGTTTTGTATGAAACAGGCCGTTCCTCTTAATCACTTCTATTGAGTTTTTGATTGATCACTTACCTACCCTACCTTCTTTACAACTCAAGCCTGCTAATTGCTCTTTGCTAAAGGTCGCTGCTTCAGGAAAAAAAAAACAAAATTTGAACCCCCAAAAGGCTGACTTCATTCAAAGATAACTGATTTTATTTGTTATCTTTTGAGAAATTTTTGTTCGAGCTGAAAATTTCTTATTTGAGGTTCTTAACACTGATTAGAATATCTCTAGAAGTGTGGTCTACACCGGTTTGAAAGATAAGACCCTTGGCTCCTAGGCCCAAGACGGGCCAATGAAATTGATTATCTTTTCAATTTTTTTTTTAAATGTTCGATCGATTCTTCCCATGTTACATAAAATAAACTTACTTCGTGCACACAAACACGCCCGCAACACACTTCTTTCGGCGTATCTCTGCAGTGTCCCCTGACTTTTTAAATGGTGGAGTTTCTATGGAAACTCAGTTGAATTTGAATTTCCTTTGTTACTTAGTAAAGCTATTATATTCCCTCTTCATCTCTCTAAAAGTGATGTCTAAAATAATTATAAAAAAGTAATTCAAATAAAACAGTCTCTTAAACTGTCCCATTTGGGAATTTAAAGTTGATGCAATTCGGTCCGGATGCTGTAAATGTACTTCTTTTTCAGATGTCTGTCTTTTTCGAAATACTTTTTAAAAAAATTTTTTTATATGAATACCGCACAAGAATCCCAACTGCTCCTAACCGTCTGGAGCCAGTGAGACTATCGTATCCCCAATTGGGGAATGTTGTGAGGCTGAAGGTATTGGGGAGGGGAAGGAGAAGGGGAAGAGGAAGGTGGGGAAATACCTGGCTTTTCAGATCTGGTCACCAAACATGGCTAAAAGTCATTTCAAGCAACGTTTCAATTCTGAATGGTGGTCTTTCACCAGGGCGATACTGTGAGTATCTTCCAAATATGTTTTTCTCTCGGCTATACAGGTTGTATCAGCACCTGCAAGACTTAACTAGCAATTCCTATGCATATTTCGAGTAAAAAATGTAGATGTCATTTTGCTATCCGATGACATTTTGGATCATACTTCGATTTCTAAGGTCTGTTTTTACTTGATTATTTTTGGAGTTGAAATGTTTTCATTAACGAAATTTTCAATCTTTTTAAGTGATTAATGTATTAGCTTACTTTTGTGCCTTAAATGATATGACTTTTAATAGATCCTTTCTTCTATGATGAAATATTTATTTTCCGTTACTTTCTTATAATATATTTATTATTTCTTCAAATGATGTAAAATAACGTTTCGGAATCATATTTATGAAATTAATAATAATTACTTTGTTTAAAACCAATAAAAAAACAGAGTAATTACTATTAATAAATTAATTACTTTGTAATCACTACTTTATTAATATATACATATCAACATTTTTCCAAAAGGAAGCTTTTCTCATCAGGAATATACAGAATACTAAAAAAATGTTAATTATAGACAAATGATCAAAATAGAACACAATAATGGAAAAATAGACAAATTATAAACATAAATAAAAAAATAATTAATTGATAAACTAAAGTTCTTAAAAACTTAAGACAAGATTTTTGTGCATAGCGCAGAGGGTAACAATTATTTTTCATAAACAATAATTATTAGCCTGAAACACTCATCCAAATTGAAAAAAAAAAACCTTTCCGAACAAAGATATATGTTGCCGACAGGACTCGAACCTGCACCCTTCTGATGTCCGGTCAGATGCTCTACCGTTGAGCTACGTCGGCTTATCGCAAACCCGCCAAGTTAATAAATATATACTAGTGTTTCATTCAATAATTACTGTTTTTATTATATTTTCACCTGTGAATTGCTAATAGTTATTGTTTATAAAAAATAATAAATAAAAAATGATTAAATTAGTCAAAATTAATCAAAAAAAGTTAATAAAAACTATTATGAAACTTTTTATAGTAGAATTTAGTAAAGAAATTGTTTTTATTATTAATATTTATATGAACATAAATTCAAGAGATAACTATTTAAAAAAAAAAGATTATTGAAGTGGGGTGATTACAAATTTTTAATTCATTTATTAATAATGACGCGACACAGTGAATACCAATCTTTTGAAGAAATTATAATAATTATTAATTTTATATACATTTTATTACCTGTGCAATGAGAATACTGCATACTTGAATTTCAATTCAATTCAATGCAACTCGCATGCATTTCAAATACTGAAACGTAATATATTTCACATCGATTTGCTTCCTAGCAATAAATCATGCATGCCTTCGTACGTATCCATTTCAAATACAATCCACCTTTATGCCAATCCCTGGAGGTAGCTAAACAAACAAGATTATTTAATTGTGTTGGATCTGACCACTGAGTTATAGAGCAACAGGGGATGCATTTTTCATTTCTTTGATTTACACACTTAATTTAAAATAGTTTTCCAATTAAAAGAGGGGCATAGTTGGTGTTTGCAACTATTACTCAAAAATGTTTCGGAGGCGACGAGGGTTTTAAATCCCCGAAGTTTGCAGGTTGTATTCCCTTTTTTTATTTCTGAATTACAATACACCACGAAGAAGCAGCAGTATATCCGAATTGTTTCAAGAAAAATATTTAAAATTAGTTCTACTAATAGTAAAATATTAATTTTTTTGTCTCCTGTAAAGTTTTCATTGAATGGCTTAGGGTTTTACCTATTTACAGTCGATATGTGTGTTCTAATTCGAGCATTATATTAGATAAGTGCAATCGTGCGCGGTATTCGTAGATGTGACCGAAAATATTTTTTTATCTTTAAATAGTCTTTACATCATATATGTACATGCCTTTTTTGACGGCCTCCATGGTCGAGGGGTAAGGCTCTCGACTACGAATCCGAAGGTCGCGGGTTCTAATCCCGGCGAGCGCAATTAAAGTTTATTTAATTATTTTGTGTTGTTTCACAATTAATTCATTTAAAAATAATATATAGTATATTCGCGCACGTTCCAGAGTGGAAGATACTCTCAGTATCGCCCTGGTGAAAGACCACCATTCAGAATTGAAACGTTGCTTGAAATGGCTTTTAGCCGTGTTTGGTGACCAGATCTGAATAGAAAGGTATTTCCCCACCTTCCTCTTCCCCTTCTCCGCCCCCCCAATACCTTCAGCCTCACAACATTCCCCAATTGGGAATGCTATAGTCTCACTGGCTCCAGACGGTTGGGATCAGTTGGGACTCTTGTGCGGTATTCATATAAAAAAAATGCTTCTTCTAATATCATAAACATATAACTTTTATACTAATAATTCTTAGTAATTAAAGTTATAAATTACTAATTTCAGAACTTTAAAATCACGATTCACATATTTTCTCACTGCTTTCTTAAAATTAAACTAATGTAAAATTACTTTGTGGTGTCATTTTAAATAAAATGAACACTGAATATTTTGTTTAAACCACTATTAAATATATAAATATCAACATGTTTCGGAACCAAAGCTTCCCTCACATACACAGTATAAATAATATAATTTATTATATAAAACAAATATTAATAACATTTTAGTATACTGTGTACCCTGATGAGAGAACTTTGCTTCCGAAACATGTTGATATTTATATATTAAATATTGGTTTAAACAAAACATTTCCTTTTTTTTTTATAAACAATAATTATTAATCTAAAACACTCATCCAAATTGAAAAAACCTTCCGAGCAAAGATAAAATGTCGCCGGCAGGACTCGAACCCGCACCCTTCTAATGTCCGGTTAGATGCTCTACCGTTGAGCTACGTCGGCTTATCGCAAACCCGCCAAGTTAATCAATATATACTAGTGTTCCATTCAATAATTACTGTTTTTATTATATTTTCACCTGTAAACAACCAACTTTATTAGTATGTCTCTCAAGTGTTTTAGATTAATAATTATTGTTTATAAAAATAATAATTGTTACCCTTTGCGCTATGCACAAAAATCTTGTCTTAAGTTTTTAAGAACTTTAGTTTATCAATTAATAAAACATTTCCTATTCATTTTATTAAAACTTTTTTTGTTCATATTTTTTTAAAATTGGTCGATAATTCTCGACATGTATGTAGCCTCACTTCACTTACTTTGCCATTCCAATTATTTGTCAATGAGTACCTGTTTGTTCTGTTGATGAAAATGAAACATTTGATGAGCGTCGCTCGAGGGTATACCAAATTTATGCGGAAAATGAGTTTCCAGTAGCTCGTTTTCTATATAAAAAGATGTGTTTTGTATTTTTTCAATAGATATTCATATTCTTTGTCGAAGTTGTAATATGTGAGTACTCATTTGATACACTTCGCAAAACTCGCATTGTATGGTATCTTCCCGTTTGAAATTTGCAACTGCAAGTCATCAGCGCACCGGTGAAACCCATTGTAAAGGGATTTCGACAGTAGGATTAATGAATAAATTCAAAGGGAATGACGAAAGGGGGTAGCGACCGGGCGTTGTGGGAAAACCAGACGGCGTTCAGATAACGTAGAACTTCGCAAATTTCTCTCCCGAGAGCCCATTTTCTTTTCGTGGCTTTTTTTACTCCCGGTTCAGTCATTGCCCTGGTTTCGGATTCGCCCCACTTCATGGAGCGAGGCTTGTTAATGAGAGTGCCACCTAATTTATTTAAATGAATGTATGTTATTGAACGTGTGCAGCCCCTGCAACATGTTAACTGCACACACAAGCTTGTTATTATAATTAAAGTAGGTACAGTCACAAGCGTAAAATATACTCTTAAATATGTAGTTTTCGTCACGAAATTGTTTTATGTCAGTTTTATATGTGAAAACTTCTGGCGTTTTTATGTAATAAAACGTCCAAAATCGGTTTCACACAAATGCAAAATAAACCGAAGAGATAATCCACTATAAATATGTTGTGGGCGCCTATGTGTGTCTGAAGTAAGGTAAATTTTTCCTTACTTTCGGTAAATTGATCAAACTTTTTTAAGTAACGTATTTTTTTTAAACTGTTTAATTCTCCCATCTGGGCCTAGGAGACGACAAGTCTTATGTTAATTGGCGACATATTTTTTTTTTATATCGGTATTGTTCGCACTTTTACGTGTTTTCTGTTCAGTGCTAAAATAACACAACTGAAAAAAAACGTTTTATTTATATATCTAATTTATTCAAATATGTTGATGCAAAAATGTGTAGCCACCATAGTTTCAATAAAAATCTGTTTAAAGATTATTATGTAAGTTGTTACAAAATTGAATATATGCAGGAAAAGAAAAGTAATCAAATAGAACAATTATCATCAAAACACGTTGGCAAGATCATTGAATGATGTTAGAGGTCATTGGCATAACGTAATAAATCTTTGCGTTGCGCGGAAATCGAACCTGCAATATCCTAGTTCAAAGTCAAAAATTTTATAGAATATTGGTTAAATTGCATTCCATTTAGAAAGCATATTTTTTATATGAATACCCCACAAGAGTCCCAACCGCTCCAAACCGCCTGGAGCCAGTGAGACTATGGCATCCCCAATTGGGGAATGTTGTGAGGCTGAAGGTATTAGGGAGGGGAAGGTGAAGGGGAAGAGGGAGGTGGGGAAATACCTGGCTATTCAGATCAGGTCACCAAAGACGGCTAAAAGCCATTTCAAGCAACGTTTCAATTCTGAATGGTGGTCTTTCACCAGGGCGATACTGAGAGTATCTTCCACTCTGGAACGTGCGCAAATATATTACATATTATTATTAATTGAATTAATTGCGAAACAACACAAATTATTTAAATTTAATTTACTTGCGCGCGCCGGGATTTGAACCCCCGACCTTTGGATTCGTAGTCGAGAGCCTTACCCCTCGACCATGGAGGCGTATATTTTTATTTGCTATACATATGTATTAGGTAATATTACGTTAGGTTTTGTTATCGAGTACGTAATACATATCTAAACCCATTTGATTTATTTTTACCTGAGAAAGAAAATTGACTCGTTGAGTTGTGCCTCTTTCCATATTTTTAAATTGCCTTTTATACAACAAAACTTTTAAGATCTTCAAACAGTTCAGTCAAGAAATAATAATAACCCGTCTGACTTTCAAAAACACTGCTTTTCTTTCCTTTTCTCCTT
Organism: Halesus radiatus; assembly: GCA_022606495.2. Classification (NCBI taxonomy): domain Eukaryota; kingdom Metazoa; phylum Arthropoda; class Insecta; order Trichoptera; family Limnephilidae; genus Halesus; species Halesus radiatus. The sequence continues at coordinate 3,741 of JAHDVE020004672.1, read as the reverse complement.
TGAATCTAATTCAATCTCTTAGAAATCGGTGCGCTCTCCATCGAGGCTTTGTCGCTGTAGCCGCCTCAATCTCACAAAGAAAATACCCCTGTACGTTCGTAGAAAAAAATCTGTTCTTGAAAGAATGTCAGCGCTTAATTTGTATTTTTACTCCTAATGTTTTAACAGTGTCCCGAAATTTGTTTTAATTATGAATTTGTTGAAAGAAATACACTTTTATAATTTCTTCAAAAGATTGGTATTCACTTTGTGGCGACATTATTAATAAATGAATTAAAAATTACTTTCTTATTCACCACTTTATTAATATACGCACATCAACATGTTTCGAAAGCGATGCTTTCTTCATGAAACATGTTGATATGTGTATATTAATAAAGTCTTGAATACAAAAGTTTTTATTAATACTATTACAATATTTATTACAAAAGCTTGCCAGATTGAGCTTTGGTACCGATCACTGACTGACATGACGCTTCAAAAGAGGCCGGGATATCCTTAAAAACAGCTAGAAAGGGGGAAGAGGTTGAAAACATCGATCTAGAAGGCTATTTTATTTTACGGTGCAGGCATCAAAGACAGAGGTAAATTCATTTTTTAAATCGAAAAATGGCAGGTGAACCTAAAAACACTTGTATCTCAACACAACATTTTTCTAACTAGGCGGAAACATCTACAGATGAAATTAAAAACTTCAAGCTTCAAACTTAAATTATCTCGGGAAGCACCTATGGATTTTATTTTTTTTAATAATTAATTATTTTAAAATTTTTTTTACCTAAAAATGAACTTTTTTCAAACTTACGTCATTTTTACAAAAAATAAGTTTTATTTTTATTTTCCATACATACTTCCAGAGATAATCTTAGATTTGTAAACTTTTTTTGTTTCTTATACCAGGTAAAAAATGCAGGAGAAATCTTTCCGGCCGAAGATTTGTGAAAATAGGCTTCCATTAGTGAACTCTGGCGCCGCCAATTTGTAAAAATAATTCCTTTCGCTAAATTACCGTAAAACATTAAGCTGTTTTCCCAGGCGCTAGAATGGCATTACCCATTAATCAAATTGGGGTATGTTTGCCAAACTTATTCGTTTATCAGGTTTCTGGCACTTGGTACGGAACATTCAAATCCATTCTTTGAAGCGAGTGCAACACGTTTTTCTTTATAGATGCTTAGTTGCAACCAAAGAGTATGAATCCAATCGTAGTTCTGTGGTTGCAACTAATTGAGTTGAGTATTTTTTTTAATGTAAATGTCTAAAATAAGACAACGACTTACCAAAAGGCAGTATAAGGATATCTATCCAGCTTTATTTTCGACGTCTAAAACATTACCGGGGTGTTAGTTGAAGTTTGCCGGTTTTACTCAAAGATGTCGGTAGAGATATGTATACATTTCTATGATTTGGCATCTATGTCATATTTTTCTATGGACATTAACCTTCAAAAATACACAAGTTACATTCTGCCAAAATAATAGTGTCATAGTTGGTTACCTCAGTGAATATGTCGAGTTTCGTTCCAAGTAAATCGCATTTGCGGCATTCGTTGCTTTTCTTATTTCATCAAAATAAAAAGCAGTTGAAGCTCATCAGTTGCCGGTAGAAACTTATGGTGAACATGCTCCAGTGATTCGAACATGTGAGACATGGTTTCGTCAATTTAAAAGTGGAGATTTCGATTTAACAGACAATGAACATCCTGGTGCAACGAAAAAGTTCGAAGACGAAGAATTGCAGGCGTTATTGGATGAAGACCCAACCCAATCGCAACAAAAATTGGCCCAAACACTTAATGTGACCCGAGGAGCAATTTGCCAACGTTTAAAAGCCATGGAAAAGATCAAAAAGTATGGAAAATGGGTACCACACCAAATGAACGAGAGACAAATCGAAAAAACCGCCAAACCGCCTCATACAGCTAAATAAGTGAAGAACACTCTCAAACCATTGAATTGGGAAATATTATCTCACCCGCTGTACTCTCCAGACCTTGCCCCGTCCGACTATCACCTTTTCGCATCGATGGGACACTCCCAGAGCAGCGCTTTGCCAATTTTGAAAAAGTCAAAAAAATGGCTCGTCGAATGGTTTGCCTCGAAAGAGAATCTTTTTTTTGGAATGGTATCCATGATTTGCCTCAAAGGTGGGCAAAATGTACAGAATCCGATGGTCAATACTTTGAATAAAACATTTTTGAGATTCCCCGGAGAATTAACCGTTTTCTTTATTGAAAAAACCGGCAAACTTCAACTTACACCCCTGGTAGACGTTGTTTATTGTTGTAATAATGTCTTTACTATTTTCCACATGGACCCATAAGTTACCAGTACATTTTGAAAACTTTGTAATAATACCTTTACTTATCTACCCTTTATTCACTTTCGTGAAGTATTTATGAAATACGTACTTTTTGCAATACTTGTACGAGTATATCATAATATTTAATCGCATGTAGAAAGGTAATTATTAAGACGATTATTGCATACATCCTCAACAATTATTCATATATATGTCTAGAGTATAAGTATCAGTGAATGTGAGGTATGTTTTGAATATTCGCCTCTGTAGCTAATTATTTGGAATGGTACTTACACTATGTTATTCCTGTATTTGTTCGTTATTTTATCTATTTACCCACTGTGATGTGTTTTGCACCTGTTTATTATAACTAACTAAATATGTGAAATCCCATATAGGGCGTATATAATGTAATAAATAAATACATAATACATAATAATAATCGTATTAATCGTTGTGCATGAACTTCAGACGTAAAAAAAACAGCCGTGCTTTCGAGATCAAAAAACTCTTATTTATCGATTTGTTTTGATAGAATTTTTTGTTTTAATTTGTTTTGTGTTCTGGTATAAAAACGTCACATCCAGACACTTCACTATTCCAACACCGATGTTTAAAAAGAAAAGCTATGGAAAATCGTGCGCTTCTTAGTTCAAAAAAACTTTTTATGATTGGTTCCTATTGACTACGGGAGAATAAACTCTATCAGGGTTATTCGAACTATTTGTCAACATTTTATAAAGTTTCATAATATTTTCTTGCTTTGCTTGAAACAGTTTTTTTTCTTCTTTTTTTATTAAATCGTCTTTAATAACTGTGACGAAACATTATGTCGAGGGTTTGAACAAAATAAACTGCGGTATACGATATGAAGGTGGTGTTTGTAAAATAGGGGTGAATGGTATCTGTATTTTTACTGTACATATATTCCTAATGGCTTTTTTGTGGGTTCATAAAGTTTTCTCAAGTGTTTATAGGTATTTTTAGTTAACATTTTTACGAGAATACTTTGCGAGATGAAGAAGAGACGGATAATAGGTATATGACGCACAATCGTACAATATAGGATCTTGCTTGTGTAGTGGTGTACTTTATCGTAAGACTTCTGCGAGTTAAAAGGGGACTGCGGGCGGGTGTTTTAAATTATTTCAAACCAATTCGAACCTAACGGTGTGCACAAATACATTCAAACGTCCGCTCTTTAAAATGATTTGCCTGTACACTAATAATATATAAACAAATGTAATAGTATATATTAGGTAAATCAAATACTTGAGTTGTGACAAAAGTCAGAATAACAGTTTAATAAGTGTTTTTTTTAATTTTTTTATTCATTTTTATATATAGATAAACTTTACAAAATAAGACAAAAAATCCCTATAAATTACATTTTAGTAGTTTGACTAACGGGTGCTTTTCTTTCAAAATCTTGTTATTATA
>JAHDVE020004671.1:0-18613 GCA_022606495.2 Halesus radiatus | reverse complement strand
CTTTGTTTAGAGATAGTAATATTCGTCACAATGCATTACTTTCGCTGTCAAAGCAATTATTGCAACCAGCAAGAATATACAACTTTATCCCAAATAAAAAATCCCGAGAAAGGTCGAGTACACATCAAATAGTAGAATATAAAATTATGTGCAGCAAATCACATCCTTGCTTTGATATTTGACATTCTAACCTCAAAACTGATCAAAACCGACCGGCCATAGATTTGAAGCTTTTTGAACTATGAGAACTAACTTTAGAAAAATAAAATACTGGTATAAGTTAGAACGTTATTATTAAAAGAACAATAAAAAAATGGACTGTAGTTCCTTATTCCATCGGTTTATCATTTCAGTGTTACCAACCATGTCGACGATTCGACCAAGATCTCAAATCCGCGTGAAATGAACAAACATTATCTCATTGCTATGCTACAATCTCCTCATCTGTCACTCCAGTAATTAACTAATTAAAAGCCAGCACGCACAACAGCTGTCATTATTGAAATCTTCAAGAATAATAGGGAGAAGAACATGTAACAAGGAGACTCAGAGCCATTAATAGACTGATTCGACTATAAAAAATGGCATGTTAATTCCATACAGCGAGTTCGCACTTATCACATCAATTTTCTTGCTTCGTCTTCGACCACGTGGGAATTCAACCATCTCAGAACGAACATTTCGTTCCCACGATGGATTTAGTGTGGTTATAGCGAATTAGAGAAGCTATTTACTTTGAGTCCGAAAACGAATTTTGTCTTTTTAATATATTTTCCTATGAAATAGATTCATCAGCGATGATTTTCTGTTATTTTACTATTAAAATAAGTCATTTAAATCTAATTATACCCGTATGCTTTAATTACTGATTTAAGCTTAAACAAAACGTGATACGCGCGCGCATACAGATGGCGCTAATTTAAATATTTAAAAAATAAACCACTTATAACATGATTTTAAAATCAAGATGAATTGTTTATTGGCGGTTGGTGTTAAAACCCGCCAACAAACAATTAATTTCAATATTTAAAAGATTTTTTTTTCTAACATGAAAATTAGCGCCATCTATGAGCGTGTATTACATATTGCTTACCCTAAAAAATTAAGAAAAAAAAACTTAAGATTGTCTACAAATTATACGAGTTATAGAAAAACATATCCATTATAAATACACTATTCAGTATATTCACCATGCTTTCTCTTGCATGTAAAATGACATGTGACATGGGCAATAAACTCGCTGTTTTTATGAAATAAAGAAAAAGGGAAATGTGTACACATCCAACTATAAAAAACTAGTCGCAATCAAACCAAGTTGTGATTTCAACACAATAAATTGTATGCATTTTTTTCAGCACGCTTCTCACCCATGTAGGACGGATAATAAGAGGCATTCCTCATCAATTTAAGCGTTTCTCGTTTCTTCTACAGCAGGGGTCAGAAAACGGAGGTAAATTGTATAAATTTAAATCAATTATATTAATTATTTATAAAAATAAACGAATTAAAAATTAATTTGTAATCACCACTTTATTAATGTATACATATCAACATGTTTCGAGAGCGATACATTCTTCATCAGGAATATACAGAATACTAAAAAATAGTAATGTCAAGCATAGACAAATGATAAACATAGAACACAATAATGTGAGAATATGCAAAAATTGATGTAATTAATAAAAATGTTAATAATTGATTAACTAATTTATATTACAAATTTAAAAAGAAAATATTTTTACTATTAATATTAATATGAAAATATATTCAAGAGATAGCTATTTAAAAAATACATTTGATTATTAATAATATTTAATTCACCATTAACACTTTTTCTGATTTCTAAAATTTGTCTAATTGTAAACCGGTTGTATTTGTATGTAAAAATTTTAAAACCTTTATTTGCCACAAAGTGAATACCAATCTTTTGAAGCAATTTATTTACGCCTTTTATGGGCATTTACATGGACATTTACAAATAATATTGAAAAGGTACATATGAATTATAATAGATAACATAAGAAGAAGCAACATAATTTGACGCTTTTATCCAGAGTTAAATAGTTTCAAATAACTTAGCTCTTACTCGATGAAAAAACCCAATGCTAAACATGCACATTCAAAGGAAGGTACGTAATTATTATATCGAAGTTATTATTTACGTAAACGTATTTTATTTCTACATGATTTATTTATTTTACTCTTTGAAGATAATATTAACAAGTAATATCAAATGAAATGCAAAACAGAAAAAAGACAAAGAAAGTAAAAGGGATCAGTCGCATCTGGGAATCGAGGCCAGGACCTTTATCTTAACCCTGATTACCACTATAACCAATTAGCTAATGAGATCTTATTACTTTTCGTCATCTTTATCGATATCATACCTCAATTTAAGAATTATTAATATAATCTTTTTTGCGCTCAGTGGCATCGCTAGTGTTGATATTGTTGGTGTGTGAATACCTTTATTTATTTTGTAAAACGGTAAACATTTATTAAATCAATCACAGACGGCTGAAATAAAGCGCCGTAGGCGAAAAAAATTTTACCTTCAAGAACAACCAAATAAATGCTGTTGAATTCTATCACTTCTTCATTATAATATTTTAGGAACATGAAAAAGGTATAATTTTGGTTAGCTAATTTTAAATACTAAAGACAGACAAAAAATTAAAATCGTTACATAATTGCAGCAGAAATTGCTAAAAATAATTAATTATAAATATGAAATCCACTTCTGTTATTTGAATTTTTTCAGAAATATCATTTGGTTCCGTACCCATTCAAAATATTACTTATAGTTTGACAAAGAGCTCACCGCAGGCGTAAATTTTAGGGTCATTAGGTCAAACCAATTAATGTTTTTGATTATTGCAGAAATACTGTGCGACGTAAGAAAAGGCCCACGGCCGCCCCGGTTGTACATCACTGCTATATATATATATATATATATTCATTGAATTTGAATATTCAAAAATTGCTTACATTAATTCGATAAGCTTTAGAGTATATTCTTTTAATATTTAAAAAAGTTAGTTTTTTTTTTTCATTTTAAATGTAATTTCAATTGAAGTCAAATAACAAGTATGAAAGCAACCACTGTACGAGTGCAGTATGCATGTTTTAAAAAAAATATTTCTGTAAATTACCCCAAAACAGTATCCCGACCCCTGGCTAACATGGTCTTCCTCAATTGTATCTTCTGCATCTCCAGCGCCTTCCTCCTGCCAGTGGCAGCCCTTCCTCTTCTCCGACATCTAACTTCTTCCGCATTCTTACCAGGATTGCCGGTTACAGATCACGAATCGTTTTGTACCCCTTACCATCAATGATGAAATATCTGGCGAGGATCTGTCAAATGAAAAATAATTATAAAAACCTTTTTTTTTAAATTTAAGTAAATCAAAATTGATAATGTTATTATTAAGTTCTGCAAGTATTTTAGTTTGCTCATGTGTATTAATAAACGAACGAAAAATTAATAAACGAGCGAATGATCCCAATATAGAAATTATTTATTCCCCACTATTAAGTATATTCACGACTCCTAAACAATATAATTACTTAAATAATTCAGAGAATTACCAAAACATTAATATTAAATTAAATAGCATTATTAAACCATTAAGAAAAAACTTAATATATGGAAAAGAGCTTTAATCTGTAAATACCTAGCGGAATAGATAATTTTTACTTATCACAATTATTTTCAAAGTAAATTGGTTTTACCGGTAATAAATCAGTTTAAACATCGTCCAAATTAAAATTGCATGAGAGTAAATAAAATCATATTAGTAAGTCGTCTCAATGTGGCCTAACCACAGTTTGAAAATGGCTATGAAAGCCGAAACACCTGTAACAATTAAAAACTAAAATACTTGCAGAACTAAATAATAACATTATTAAATTTTATTTTTAGAAATTAAATGAAGTACTTACTACCAATTAAATACAATAACAATTAATAAATTCTCGGGTTTACAATGCTGGTTGACCCTATGGCCACAGGCTTTTTTCGGATTTGTTTTTATTGTACAACGTGACAAATTAAGTTATTTAAACTAAATAGACATAAATCGAAACGAATGACCGGCTTCAAATTGTAATTTCAACCGTATCCCCATCAGGATCAGGAGTGCGTAATTCATTCGAGTTGATATTTTCAAATAAATCTTAATTTTTAATTTCAAAATGTGGATGGCATCGATTGTAATTTTTCTCAAGACCGCGATTTATAAATATTTTCGGGATCATTATTTCTGCATCCTCACGAGCTATTTGCAGTGAGTAGAAGGCGGCTCGGTCGCTCGAGCCCATCACGACCGTTTCCTAGCAGCTCACGCCACCAGAGCCACCGACAACGCCAAGTTACCAAGTTCCCAGTTACCGCATCATGACTGCATTGTCCTGTCATAATATGATGGCGGCCCACACTCCCCAGTTTCCCGAGCTACGGTAAAACGAGTTAATTATTGTGCATCGGATGGTAATGAGCAGATTTATTTACGGCGATACAAAAGGTTATTGATGGTGGAATGAAGTGCTTGAATTTTATGTTACTCTTTTAAAATATAATGTTATTCAAAATAGTGGGCTCAATTTCATACCGCTATATTTCATGAATTTTACATCATATGTAAGTGTAGCGCCCTTGAGATAATTTGAGGCTCTGTGTGAATACTGTGAATGATCTGCATGGTAATTGCAAGAAGAGGTCCGAAGCTTTCGAATCCCACCGCTAGATCACTCATAGTTAGACCTTGCGCCGCCAATCAGCCATTCCGCGTCAGTTCTGACTAAAAGTCTATTCACATCTATAGGCGACGTGCAATGCAGCCAGCTGTATGTCTCTGTAAAGGAAAAAGTTCAGGTCGACCACGTGTTTCAGAGGAGAACGTGCGAAATTGAGTCCATCATTTCGAATAACCCTGTACGTTTTATAATGACTTTAATTTAAAGACGTATTTATTTGTTTTTCTTAGTCTCAATTAAACGGTTATACACCAATATATCACGAAGATTGCAATAGTTTAATATGAATGAGGCTGACGGAATAATATTATATATGACTGGATTAAAAAGATGTATTCATGATCAGATATGGCATTGAAAAATAGGCACTGGACTAGTACTTTCTATCACCGATATATATCACGATACATTCCGTGATTTTTTTTTCGATATGTATCAATGATATTTATAATTTAGTGGTTGTCTTTAGTTTTACGGGATATTCTCGCATTTCTCCATGTTTGAATTTACTGAGATCCCAGGCACCATTAAGTCTCGTTGTTTTATGTTTTGTTTTGGAACTCATTTTCAATATACGTTGGCCTTAGTATGGTGGAAATCTCTGACCGTCGATGACAACTGTTGACCATTAGAAAAAAAATAACTTTTTCACTTCTAACCTGACGATTTACATCTTTATAATCTTAAAATTATAAATGAAAGGATTTGGTGGATAGTGCGTTTTAAATAATAACTAATGACTTTAAATAACTCAGGGTGTGAGCAAATCTCCAGGATGAGTTTGCTAACAATTAGTTTATCACTCAATTTTGGCTGATACAACATTATCAGGGGGTAATTGTAAATCTACATACAGGAATACATAATCTAAATAAATTAAATAGGGCGCCATGTTATCATTAAAATAACAATTAAATTGAAGCTGAAGAGAGCGGGTAATCCAGGATATTCTACATACTAGTTCGTAAGACCCTAGTCTGGATTCCAATGGCCACCTTGAATAAGTTGCTGTCCGTGTGCTGAAAAAAAAGCTCCCTCCTGTAACGGTGTCAAACATAGACTAGCGATCTTGTGACGAAGCTACAGTAATATTCTCTAGTTCGTAGGAATGGTGTTGTACCATTATTAACTGCTCATGCACCAATATCCACCCTAGAAAGATGTTTTTCATCATTTTTTAAACTTTATTTTAACGTGTATTAATTAGCCTTTAGAAAATAATTATCACTTTTTATTATAATATATAGGATATTTTCGAACCCTCGAAGTCCATACAACTTTAAAATCAGTTTGAATCCTATGTACTTTTAAACGATCATTAATAGTTGAACTCTAATAACAATCTGTCCATCACAAACATGCTTTAAATTAATCGATGAACAGTTTTCTTTGCATTCGCAACCCACCTAATTTAATAAGCGATACAAGCTCAGTGCATTAATCACATTTGAAGTGGCGTCAATTAAATGTTGAAGCGTGGTAATGGGCGGTCGCGAGTGCCAAACGCAGCCGCTAATAGCTGGACGTCTTTCGATAGCGTACAATTATTGCGAGTTATTATTACTGGCCGTGGTGTACGTTATGAGGATACGGTTAATACGTGACATTCCGATGTAATTACAATTACATATGCAATGTAAGCGGCTAGATATCACTGATACGTAACTAAATGAAAGAATGCACACTATATCGTTTGAAAAATTACGGTTTTTTTATTTACGTGTCTTCGTCCCTTCACACTCTATCGAGCGCATTTTTGTAAAAGTATTTCAATTACTAAGATACAATCGAAGATCTAAGCTATAAAATCGAAAATGTAGCTCTGTACATAATAATAATAATAATAATAATAATAATAATATTTATTTGAAACACATTATTTTACAGAAATATTTCAGAAGGCTTTGACTGTCCAACTAGGAGCAAATCCCGTTTTAGGACAGTCAATTTGATAAGTTTAGTTCATATTAATATACATATACATCAAAGAATATAAAACAATCCATAAAGTAAATTTAAGAAAAAAAAAATATATATATTGTGTTTTTTTTTTTTAAGTATGTTGCATTTTTTAAATTAGTGTAGAATAATAATGAATTACAAATGAGATGTAAAAGTTTACAATATAAAGTATAAAAGATTAAAGAATATAAGTTAAATGATTTGCATTTTTTAGTTTACTGTAGAGAAGTAATAAATTACATATGAGATGTAAAAGTGTATAGTGAGAGTAAAAGTTTAAAGTATAAGATACTAAAGTATGATATGCATTTTTTAAATTAGTGTAGAGTAATAATGAATTACAATTGAGATGTACAAGTATAAAATATAAAGTATAAAAGTTTGAAAAATAAAAGATTAAGTATGATATGCTTTTTTTACAATAAATTTAGTGTGTAGTAATAATGAATTACATATGAGATGTAAATGTTTAAAGTATAAAGTATAAAAGTTTAAAGTATACAAGATTAATGTATGATACGCATTTTTTTTTATTTAGTGTATAGTAGTAATGAATTACATAAGAAGATTTTATTAAAATTGTACATACATATTAATGAGCATATGTTCGCTTTTGACCCTCCCTAAATCGGGAAGCCATACATTGATCAGTTTACGCAGGACATTTGTACTTTTCATTTTCCATGTATCGGGTATTATGTTGAACAATTTTGGTCCTAAGTATGAAAATTGTCTTTGAGCAAGGGATGTCATGGTTTTTGTTGAAACTATTGGATTACTTCTTGAGTGTCTGGTGTCGTGATAGTGCTCGATGGATGGGTAGTGGTGACGTTGTTTATGTGTTTGTAATACAATTTTCCTGATATACAGTTGTCTGACATCAAGAACTTGCATTTCTTTGAATAATTCATCACTGGGGTACCTGAAGGGTTTTTTAAGGATGACTCTTATTAGGGATTTCTGCGCTTTTGCCAGGGGGTCCAAAATTGTTTTGGCACAACCGCCCCATCCTAAGGATGCATATTCAAATAAAGAATTACACATGGCATAATATATTGATTTTAGATCTTTTACGTTTATAATGTTTCTAATAGTTATGAAAAGGTGAGTGAGTTTTCTGACTTTTGTGGCAATTGAGATGACGTGTTCTTCCCATTTCAGGAATTTATCAATAATGATTCCTAAATATTTTACACTATCCACGCATTCTAAGTTATTGCAAGTACAAGTATTTATTTCATTGCAAAGGTGAGCAGTAATATTTAGAACATCTTTGGGTTGTCCCGCTTGCGTTGCACTGAAACGTATGAAGTTAGTTTTATTCGTATTGAGAGTAAGGAGGTTATTGTCTAACCATTGCATAACCTTGTTTATACCAATTTCTGCTTTACTATGAACTTCGTTCCAGGTTTTGCCTTCATACATCAATACTGTATCATCAGCAAAGGTGATGATGTTATCGGGAAGGTTACTGTTATATAGGTCATTGATGTATATATTGAACAAAATAGGCCCTAGAGTACTTCCTTGGGGTACACCAAATACAATATTGGCTGGATCGCTTAGAGTATCATTGATATTAACTCTTTGGCTTCTGTTTTCTAAGTAGCTACCGAGCCATTTAAATAGTTGTCCCTGTATACCGATTAGCTGTAGTTTTTTCAAAAGAATTTTATGCGAGATGGTGTGAAAAGCCTTAGCTAAATCCAGGAAGATCGCGATGCATTTAATTCCTCCGTCGATATTATTGGAGATGATTTTCGTCAGTATAGCAATAGCATTTTCGGTACCTAATCCTGTTCGGAAGCCATATTGTCTCTTAGAAAGTATGTTATTATGTTCAAGGTAAAGGGTGAGACGGTTCTTAACAATTTTTTCAATGATTTTTGAGACCGAGCTTAGCAGAGATATTGGCCGGTAATTTTGAATCTGCAACTTATCTCCGTTTTTGTGAATCAATGTAATAATTGAGTGTTTTAAATGATCAGGGAATATGCCCGATTGGAAGCTTAGATTAGAAATGAACGCAATCGGAGGTGCTATGGATGATTTTATTACTTTAAGCAGATTTGTTGAGACTTTATCTGGTCCACAAGCATTCGATGTCTTTAGGTCGTCTATTAGTTTTAAAACTACGTTTGATGTTGTTTGGATATTTTCTATTTTATGCTCGAGATTAGAGGTGATTAAGTTGGCTAGTTCGGTTTCAGTTTTATTACATTTTTTAATAAAAAAAATTGCAACAGTGGCTCCCACTGATATGTAATACTTATTAGCAAAATTCGCCATATTTTTGGGATCGGAAGAGTCTATGTTATTGATGTTCAATGTTTTAATTTCGGAAGACTTACTATTTTTTTGTTTTACTAATATCACGAAATGTTTCTTACAAACGTTTTGGAGAGTATGTATTTTCGTAAATGAACTTTTTATAGTAATTTTCCTTCGTAAATTTAGTTAATTTTTTACATAAATTCCTGTATTTTTTGTAATGAGCTTGTACTAAAATATTATCTGGATACCTTTTCGCCCTTTTATGAAGTTGGTTTCTTCTATGGATACATACATACCTTTGTCTATAGATTTTCATTCTTTATTTAATAATTTATATTGGAACTAGCTGTATCCGACGTTGCCCGAGGATTTGAATGTTTAGAAGTAAAGTTTTGAGGTTTTGATTTGCTACCCAGTAATTTTTATCGTTTTTTGAACTTCAAGTGTGCAAAATTTCATTAGAAAGCACCAAAATCTCATATAGACAGTGACCTTTCTCTTGTTTAGAATGTCAAGTGTGCAACATTTCATTTAGTTCGAAATAAAACTGTAGATTTGTATAAAAACCAAATCGACACTCTTCTTTATATACCATATACTGCAAATAGAAAAAAAAATCTTAAGCAACAGATCGAAAAATTTATACGAAACCATACAAACGAATGTTTTCGAATTTGTAAAAACTAATTAAAAATCTTGAAGTTTATTTGATAGTGATAATTTGTTCTTCAAATTTTTAATGTGAGGTATTGCACTTCTATTTATAATTATGAGAGATTTGAGGGTTGAATAATTTCAACTACGGTTTTTTTCGAAATAACTTAAAAAGGTTTTACGCGTTAATTTAGTTTTTAGTATTAAAAATGCTTTAATCAGCAAAAATTACTTTACCATGTTGTACTTTGAAGACCATTCTACATAAAACCACTGAAATGTAATATTCCCAAAAAATGTTGCTTGAAGCGTTTTACCCATTTACAGTCGATATGAAGAAAGAAGATGGAAAATCATTAGTAGACTGCGGATTATATTCATTTGCATAAATGTGCATGATGCGTATTTGCGCCTTTTTTCGTCGTTGTTGCATTTTCAAGTTAGAAATGCCCTGTACTTTTGTCTTTTCAAAGAAAACGAGTTATTTCAGGAACCGGTTTCATTCGAAAATTCTGATGACATTTATGGCGACAAATTCCCAAGGAACTGGGATCGAAAAGACAATTTTCCTGTTTTTATCGTTTAATTTAGGTACGTGTTGGTACATATTTGGACTGGTAGTGCATATTTTGGTATCGATAGTGCATATTTGCATATACGCATAATTAGCTATTTTGATGTGTGCATATAATCTAATATCTACTCATAAAAAACTTAGCGATAGTAAATTAGAAAATGAAACATTAAAAGATTGGCCAGAAAAATTTTACATTGTTAGATTGGCATAAAAAAATATTTTCCAAATGTAAAACTGAAATATTTAAATATACTCTCAGTATCGTCCTGGTACTCGTCGAGCACTATTCAGAACGGAAACGTTTCGTGCGATGGTTTTATCTATGTTTAATGACCAGATATTTCATCGATATTTCCAGAAAAAAAAATGTTTACTCCGTATATGACAAAAACACTGCAACAGTCTCAAATATTCGTAATCTTGGAATAACCCTTGACAGTAAGCTATAATATAACCTACATATACAACAAGTCACGAATAAAGCTGCTAAAATGTTAGGTTTCATCATTAGAAACATCTCTATTATTAAGTTACTTTACTTTGCTTCTTTTTTTTATTAGAAACATTAAAAAAAATATTTACATAAAAAAACATCGTACATAATATATCGTATGTATTCAATCGTGTAAATATCTCTAATAAATGCGTTTACAACATGTGCGGTGTGCGCAATAAAGCTTAGGAATTATTTAGTAATAACAATGTTTATTTACCTATCTCACTGAAACCAGGTGCGTGCAAAAACACGATAGTGCAAACGAAGATGTTAAAATGGTGAAAGCAAAATAATGTCTAAGTTTTTTCTCGCTTTAAATTTGATTTTATTAATGAAGACATAAAAAAATAATCAACTGTGGCTTTTTGTAATGAGATTTTAAATGAATTCATGACGAAGTTGTACTGTTCAATTACTTCATTGCTCAATCTTGACGTTTTTGGCTTAAAATTATAATATCCCGTATTATTCAGGTCTGTCCGGAATAAATCAAAAATTCTTGTACACCTGGGTCTAACGTATAGTGTGATCGTATTATGTACGGAGACCTCTGGAGTTTGCATCAGTTATTTGGTCTCCATTTTATGAATTACACATTAACGAAGTCGAAACAATTTAGAACAAATTCTTAACACATTTTTGTTACAAGACGATTTTGTTTGGTTTAATAACTATGCAAAGGCATATCCATACTTTAAAATGTATGCATTGAGCGTACGGGGGCATCAAATAGATGCATTATTATTGTATAAAATAGTTAACAATAATATCCAATGCCCGGAATACCTAAATAAGATTCAGTTCAATGTAGTAGATCAATGCAAAACAAATTGTGAACAAAATTCTTGCTTGAATATAGACTATGTAATAATATCAAATGTAGACATATTCAATTGGGAGTTGAATAAATATTAAAAAAATTGTAACAAATTATTACGCGACCTTTTGTTTACCGCACAAGTGCTCTACCACTGAGCTACGGCAGGTTATTCATTACCCGCCAAATTAGTCAACATGTACTAGTTCTTCAGATTACAATCATTGCTTATTACATTTTTTCTTACTGGAAACAACCATCTTTATTTTTTCCGGTTTTACGGTTTACGGTTCGTGTCCCGTCGGCAGCATGTATTTTTTCTCGGAAGATTATTCAATTTGTATGATTTTTCAGGTTAATAATTATTCCTTATAATAATTTGTTACCATATTTGTGGTATGCATAAAAAATCTTGTCTTATAAAAACATTAGTTTATCATTTAAAATAATTTAAAAAATGCTTGTCTCGGTGATTTTTTTTTCATTTACTGAGTGACAGAAGAAGCCGGGGTCTCCCGAGGAAGACATGACATTTTTGATACAATTATATATATTTAAAAAAGGAATAAAAAAATCGTCATTTACAAAAGTTATGATATTTTTCAGAAGTGGTATATTACAATTAAATAATAATATTTATGTAAGATGTATCCCCCCATAATTAAACTGATTTTTTGTTTGGTATTTGTTGATTTATATGTTATGTTATTCAGTATATATTTTCTGTGTATTTTTTAAGATGAAATTTTACGTCTTTTAAATCGTTATTTATGTTTCTGATTCATTCCGGTAATGAATAAATAAAATTTACACCAAGATATTTATAATTTAATTTCCCTATTCTTTTTTTCACATTTTTGAATTGGAAGAAATGATGTTTGTCTAAGACTTTTATTATTTTTAAATGGCGCAGTTTTGTTCAGAATATTTTCTTTGTAAATTTGTAAAGTTGCAGGACAGAAATATAATTATTTTAGTTTTCTGACTTTAAATTCTTTAAATAGAAGATATACGGTATTGTAAAAATTTTGTGTACAGTGCCAGGGAACATTTCTCTCTCTTCCTGTCTCAACTGTGGTTAGAGGTGCATATATGTATAATATGAGATAATCTTCTCTACCCAGTGAGCGGGCTGCCTATTACTACCGTAGGGAAAATAGAAAACATGAGTATGTGTGTGGTTTGTTTAGAATTGTTTTTATTATTAATTTTTGTGTCATCTAAAGTAGTTGCATGTGATTTTCATCAGTTCCACCACATCCTATAATGTCATATTGTATTATTAATTTACAAAAAGCAAAGTACGTCATTCTAAGTAACTCTTTGTTTAGAATGATCAAGCTAAAAATAACTTAAGTCGGTCCATGTCGAAACTCTGAATAGCAGTAGAAACGAATGATTATGAATGAAGCAAGATGTGTGTGCCAAGTCCGTGGTTAGTTAGTTATTTGGCCCACAGGCTAAAAAGGTTGTTCATCCCTGGCTTAGCCCTGACCCTAGTGTCAAACCTCTTTATTACTACCCTCCGCCCCGTAATTTCACGCCCATTCTAAGCGCAAACCCGATGGGTTTCAACGTCCGACATTAAATCATGGCCCGTTATATTGCCGTACTTACGGGCCTCAACACTAAAAGGAGATTAGGATGGTTTATTTTAGTCGGAGCGGGTAATATAATATTTTATTATTAAATTTATCGACAGGAGATGTATATCGAGGAATTAGGGAGCATTAAGCTAGGATTATGTAACAGGACCCGAAAGAAGATCTCAGATTAAAATATAGCCCATTGATCTGGTACGATTTTCTGGAAGGCAGGAATTTCAACCAACTCTAAGTATTTTTGTCCGAAGACAACTGTCAGAGGCACTGTATGTTGTGCATTGTAAGGTTCTAGGGAGTGGGGAAGGGAAGTAGATGGGGAAGAAGGTTGGAAAGTAGTTGGCTATTCAGATCTGGTCACCAAACACGGCTAAAGCAATTTCGAGTTACGTTTCGATTCTGAATGGTGATCTTTCACCAGGAAACAAAGCTGTAGTAATTACAATTAAAAAAAAATCTTTTCACTCATCAATAATAATTGACATATGTTGTTATATATTGTCTCAAATACTTACAATAAATTTATATAGGTAAGTACTACCAGTGGCACCACAGTGGCGTGCATTGCTTTATGACCAAAGGTAGGCTGTGTGTAATTTTTCAGTTTCGATATGAATTTATTGTGCACTGACGGTCTCCGTGGTTTGACTGGTTACGATCCCTGTCCCTACTTTATATTTGATTATTTACACCCTTAGTTTCCAAATTGTTATATTATAATATCGGCTCATTAATATTTTATGTCATAGTTTTAATTTGCATATATATATAATAATAACAGATATACTATGTAGTATTGCTGTTATTTTACAATTATATCAGGTTAGGTTAGTTAGTGTAAAGCGCACTCGAGGTGAACCTTCACAAAACTGCGCTATAGAAACTAACTCATATTATTATTATTATTACATATCCGAAGCTCCGACACATAATAATAATAATAATTGGATAACTTCTACAGCGCCGTTTTCGTGGTAAAATCATCTCAAGGGCGCCATGTGTTCAAGAAAGCTTTTTTTCAGCCTCTAACGCCTGCACGTGTGACTGCACGCCACTGGGTACTATGTATATACTTAGTAGAGGGGCTTAACTTTTTTAATAAATCAAAAAAGCTCAAAATTCTTAGCAAGTGACGAAGATTACATACTTATACGTCGTTTGGTCTGACCTCCCGATTAAAAACGCTTAAATCAATTTGTGTTCAATGTCTTCAAGCATCATTTTACGATTATTTTAAAACACTTTAGCTCAAATTACACGTTGTTCCCCGAGGAAAGCTTTTATGGACAATTGGTCCGCGGTTAGTTGTGGTTAATGGACAATTTTGTTCGTAACGATGTACATAATAATGTTTAACTTGGTTTTAGGATTTAGTCACTGAAGAGATAAATCGATAGAAGTGTGTTGTGGGCGTGTCCGTGTGCCCGAAGTAATCCCATTTCTCCCTTATGGCTATGTCAAGCAGCCAGCAGCGAGGACAGTAATAATAAGTATCTACCAAATCGTTTACATGGTTTTAAATCACTCTCCGCGTCCAGACAGCGCGTTAAGTCGCAAGTAGTAAGTTACCGTTAAGGCTAATCGAAACGTAGTGCGCGCTCACAGATGACGCTAATTTAAATATTATGTAAAAAAAAACACTTTTAGCACGTAATGCTTTCAAATATTGACGTGAATTGTTTTTTGGCGGGTATACAAAATATGAAATAAGTTGTTACTGTAGATGTAAAACTAACATGTACAGTATTTTTATAAGTTTCTTGAAGGACTTGAGCTTTAAACTACAATAACAATTTATTCCATTTCTTATTCGGTATGTACAATTAAGTGCTAAAAGCGTTTTGTCAAAAATATTTTATTTGGCGTCATCTGTGAGAGCGTATTACATGTCGTTTAACCTTAAGTAACAATTTAGTTGACTGGATTGGAATATTTTTTTCGGTTAATGAGCCATCTCCGACCACTGCGCACGCATCCTTGTAGTTAGGTGGGGGCTGTTTGTAAACGCACACAATCAAGTTTTATGACAAATACAAGAGGTTACAAAATCACTTACTTCACTCATTGCACGTGTGAACGGCGTTTACAACTTTTCTCAGGACAGTAATCACTCATCACTGTCCTTGACTGGCTACGTGAAAACCAACACATCACTTCCGTGAAATTGATTAACGTTTTTCAAATATCAGATTTCTCTCTTTAAGAGAAAGTCAGTTTCATTTACTTATCTTCGCGGAAAGAAATGATAGCAGGTATTAAATACCTGCTGACTTTGGAATGAAATACCGAATTTGAAGGCAGACATCGCTACAGTGCTTCAAGAAGTTCTCGAATGGTTGCTGACTGCACAGTTGAAACAACATTATTGATAAATAATGAAATGGATACTTGTGTTAGTGATTCTACAAATCATAATTTTTTTTTAATCTAAAATCTTTTCTTTATTTTTATTTTCATTTTATTTTATTTAGGTGAAGTGATTTTGATGTAAATTTAACTTCATATAATTACTATAGGCACTACTGAAAACATCTGCACTCCGCGCTCCGGGATGTACAGCTGAGCGGTGGCCTTTTTGTCAATTGCTAAAACTGTAATATTTTAAAATAAAATTGCTAAAATAACAGCAAAAGTGGGGCGCACGTCCTACCGGGGGACAATTTGAATGTTTTGAACTGCAAACCATTACTTATATGTGTTGCATTTTTCAAAAAATGCGTTTCTCTTTTTTTTGTATTACCCTTACTTTTCTAGAAAAAAAAGATGGCAATACTAGAGTGAATATCTAGGTTATAGATAATTTGGGTGTTTTTATTCGTAATGAATGAAACGAGTGGTGACCATCTCCTTGCAAAATACGCAAATTTCACTTTATAGATATTTGAGTCGGAACTAAGAAAATTTTATGCCCACCGCGCGTTTTCCTTAGGTACTAAAATCATTGTATTTCCATTTAAGGCGGGGGGGGGGGGCATTGAAAGTTTTGTAGTGTTGATGTAGGACACGGTACAAATAAGGAAAATAAACGTCCCATTAAAGGATGCACTTACATTTCCAACTAAATAAATGTACAAAAAATCCAAAATAATCATTAAAGAAAACTTTTACACTTTTGTAAGAAGATTTTCACAACAAGTAAATGTCTTTTAATATTTTTTATTATTATGTAAACTGGCGTTTTTTTTAAATCAGTTCAAATCACACTTCTTGAGATTACCCGTTCAGTGGATTTAGGGTTGTGCCTGAGCGTGGGCATTACGCTCACTATAGTTATGCCGCTGATAGGTCGGTTTTTACCTCCCACTCTTTCTTACAAACGAAGCATGTAGCAGAAAGAGAGTTTACAATTGAGCTCTCAGCGGCAGGATTATAGCAACTAGTAAAGGGCGGACATAAATATTGTAATGTTGTTGAGAATGAATTTTCTGTTTCAATCGTCCGTGTGATTCATCCTACGATTAGATAACTGTGGAGGATAAAAATGATGAAAAGATTAGGAGGCAGTACTAAAAAATGACCCTAAAAATCATTTCGTAGTTTGCTAACTCAAGCAATACTACAAATGATTTATGTGTAAATTCTACATAGAGTGTTAGGAAAATGTATAAGTTTTCAAATGACAAACATCCTTAAACTGTAATAAATAAAATTCTGTGAAATATGTACGACAATGTATGAAAATATGGGCAGTTTAAAACCAGTGAAACGTTTTACTTAAAATTCTAGTACATCTTTCATACAGCATTCAAATTTAATTTATATTTTGAAACCTTATGCATTTTCCTAACTCCCCCTATTGAATTTACAGCTTGTATTAGTAGACTATAAAGTGTGTATTTTTGGGTTCTCACCGTTAAGGACATCATTTATTATTATTGTCCTGAGCCGACTCAAGCGAGTTAGATTAATTTTTCTTTCTCCTCTCCTTATTTGTTATTCGTAAGTTTTATTTTGTTTTTATCATACATTTTTTTTAACCTAAAATAATTGGTTATATAACAGTTTTTTTTCTTCTTCTAGGTGGCTAAAATCAGAAAAAAATCCAGACACGTCCTTATAGGTGAGTTTCCCCTACAACCATATTAAGTTCTTTCCTTTTTTCCTCGACTTTTCAGTGTCGGTTAGTGAAAATACTTAGAACTATCTTCACCACTCGCTGTACAACTGTCGGTTAACTGATTGAATGAGCAGTGGCGGCCGGTGGCTTAAATTTCATTGGGTGCAATAAAAAAAAAATTTTAGAAACAAATTCCATTCTACGATCCTTGGCGTGAGTGAATACATCGATCACTCAGCTGTTAAGTCGGGATTGACGATATTAAATATTTTTCAATATTTATTATGAATAAAGAATTTATTCTGTTTTGGGACATTGTGTTCTTTAAAAACGATTTAATTCTCTAATTCAGAAAATAACCTTACCCCTCCGGCAACAAATGTATGTCAGAAATTAAAAAAGAAATTATATTTATTTTTAATATTCATATGAAAATAAATTTAAGATAAATAAAAACACCTATCTCTTAAATTTATTTTCATATTAATATTAATAATAAAAATAATTTCTTTTTTAACTTCTAATATAAATTTGTTATTCAATGTTTTATAATATTTTTTTATTAACATTTTTAATTAATTACTTACCTACCTTAATTAATATTTGTTAATAATTTGTCTATTCTTCCATTATGGTGTTCTATGTTTATCATTCGTCTATACTTAACATTATAATTTTTTAGTATTCTATACATTCCTTATGAAGAAAGCGTCGCTTTGGAAACATGTTGATATCTGTGTAATTAATTAAGTAATTACATGACTTATTTTTAATATCACTCCCATTGAGATGGACCACGAACGGCTACTGTATCGGATATAGTCCCTAAGAGAATCATTGTTGTTTAAATTACAGTATCTGTGCCTTAAAGTCAAGATGCATTCCAAAAAAAACTAATATTTCCAGATATACCCAGAGAAAAAATTAAACCACTTTGAATTAACACATTGAAATACTCGTATACCTTCGGAATGGTGTGAGTTTAGAGATGCCATATTTTTACACGTACAAATTTGGGTTCTCCTTGCAGGCTACAATATCCTCGCATGTTCCAGATACGATATATCCTATCTGTAAGATAAACTGGTACCTGTATTTGTAAGTTAGTTTGTACCCCGCTTGAACCCTGTCAGGTAACCTGCCGGATATAATCTGTGAGCGCACCAGTTAGCCCGTAATTTATTGTAATATATAGCCTCGCGCTACGATTTTGGGAGATTTATGTGCGATCCGAGGGCATTAAATCGGGCAGTATAATATAATACCCGCTGTAGAATGATTGCCGCCTATAGAGAACAACGTACGAGTACACGGAGAAATATCGGCTGCTTCGTCACGCGAGCTTAATGTTTTACATGGCCTTTAATCATTGACCGTTTAACGTTGTCTAACGACGGTCCGTTTAGCTTTATATGGATGA
>JAHDVE020004669.1:0-18761 GCA_022606495.2 Halesus radiatus | reverse complement strand
ACGGCCCACTTGGCTAAATAAAATATACAAAAGTCGTTTGAAGTTAAAGACATTTCTTAATAAAAAATAATAACTACCATGGTGAATTTAATTTAAAGCAAAAATATATTGCCTAAATTATTACAAAATTCCATATTATCTAAAAATGTATCTAATGATCTGTCTCACCTTTTTAACATTTGTCTAAATCAGAACTATTTTGAATTCAATCAGGTTTTTTATCAACAAAAAGAAGGCTTGGCTATTGGCGCCCCCACATCTCTCCTTATTGCTGATATCTTCATGTACAACTTAGAGAATAATATTCTGAACTGTAAATCTCCCCTAGTAAATAACGTGCTATTATGGAAGAGGTATGTCGACGATATTTTATGTACATGGACAGGTACGGAGCGCCAACTTAACTCCTTCCTCCTACTAATAAACTTCGTCCATAAGCAAATTAATTTCACCATGGAAATATGAAACAATTCCACTTAAAATTTTTTATACCTTACGTTATCAGTTATAAACAATAAAATAGATTTTAAAATTTACCGTAAACCCACTTATACAGACATAACTATTCATAACACCTCAAATCACCCCACTTCCCACAAACATTCCGCTTTCCACTCGTTGATCCACCGGTTGGTTACGGTCCCGTTATCAAATGCTAACTTTTCACTAGAAATATCCATAATTAAACAAATCGCAATAAATAACGGTTATCAGGAAAACTTAGTCAATAACATCCTAAATTAAAAACTTTAAAAAATGTCGTCAAATAAGTATTTTTTCAACAGTACCCCCCTAATAATAATATAATAAATAATAATAATCAACCGTACCAATGGCGTAGATTCTTATATATCAATAACTTTTCTCAACAAAGCATTAAAAACCTTCCGTCAGATATTAAACCAGCATTTTATACAAGCAATAAATAGGATAGGTAAATTTTTAATTAATGGTAAAGATAAAGAAGACAGTTTAGGCCACTCGGGCATTTATTCACTTCAATGCAACGATTGCCCTGCATTTTACGCAGGCAAAACGTGGCGTAATGTTAATATCCGGGTAAAAGAACACTTAAGATGT
The DNA here is from genome assembly GCA_022606495.2 of Halesus radiatus. NCBI lineage: Eukaryota > Metazoa > Arthropoda > Insecta > Trichoptera > Limnephilidae > Halesus > Halesus radiatus. The sequence goes on along the minus strand of JAHDVE020004669.1, from coordinate 17,681 downwards.
CTCAATAATAATGGGTTCTCGGAATTTGCCAACCACCTCTTAGAAACAGACCACACATTCAATAAAAATACAGGCACTAGCTACCGCATAAAAATGGAATAGGCATTCGACTAGATAACTTAGAAGCGTTAGAATTAAAGAAAGCCAAAAACACTAATAGTAGACTCATTAATAATCAAATAAATTTAAATAAAAGTCCAATTCTTAAATTATTCCCAATAAAAAAGTACACGCCCCTCCCAGTCAGGTGCCTGCTGATCTCCCACCCTTGGCCCTTCACTCGCCTGCTTTTATCAATCTATAACACATGTGTATCTTAGTTCATAGTTTATTTGTATACTGCCCTGATGAAGCTACGGTAGTAGCGAAACCCGGTCGGCAAAATTATATAACGAATAAAAGTGATGTAAACAAAGTTATTGTTTTATTTTTTAAATTATGCCACATCACCAAGTTACCGCTTCATGTGAAAATATTAATTATTATACTTTTTTCTAGATATATTATATTACCATACTATGTAAATACTAACTTTTCCTTCTTTTTTGTATAATGTAACTTAATATGTACTGAACTTCTTAATTAGACTGTCCTAAAACGGGATTTGTTCCTAGTTGGGCAGTCAGAGCTTTCTTACATTTTGTTGTTAATAATGTGTATTTCAAATAGATGAATATTATTATGATTATTATATTATGTGTATTATCTATACTAGCGATTCCACCGAATACAAACTTAAGTATGTCAAGCTATAAGTAGTAGGTACTCTAACCCCTGCAGCCCGCAAACAAATTAGCCCTCTGGCTAAAAGGTTGTGCATCACTGTTCTTCATCTATAGCTTTTGTGAATTGTAGCGGTTTATTCTACTCGCCCCGTTCATTTTGGATAGTAGTAATAGCAATCATGAACATCCTTATTTAAAAGAAGAAGAAGACTAGCGGCTAAAAGCGTATATCTCTAAGAGGCTAACATCAGTCTTCGTTCAACAGCACCACAGCACAACCGCAATTTCGAAGCAACCGTGGACATTTCAAGAGGACCCCTTTATATCAATATCTATTATTCTGGTTATATATAGTACGGTTGCTTATTTAAATTCGTTATTTTACAACAACAGCAATTTCGAAGTAACCGTGGACATTTCAAGAAGACCCCTTCATATCGGTATGTATTATTCCGGTTATAGTACGGTTGCTTATTTAAATTCGTTATTTTACAACGTGGCAACGAACTTTTACTTTACAGTCACAATTATTTATTTTATAACCACCTAGATTATTGTTCAGCCCTCTTTATTGATAATTAACTATTCAAAAATTTATCATAGAGATTGATACACCCGTAGATATTCTATTTTAACACGAGTCTTAAATATTGTTAATGTAACTTTCGTTACCCAATCATGCTCTACGCAATAAAATACTGGTTTACTCAATCATTCTTTCACTTTAATCGAAAGCCAGTAAAACTCACTGTTACAATGTGCTTACAATTATTAAACTTTTTATCTAGCTCACACGAGGACGTGATATGTCAATTTTAGAGCAAATAATTATTTCTAGGGAGTGATTGAATGCGTATCAATAAGGCGTACAACATAGCGTAGAATGTTTGTAGCTTTAAATTTAAAGCGGTGTATTTAGAGGTTAGGAATTTCTAAAAAAAAACACTTTCTTTTTTAATTAATTCATTTAAATTATAAGAAATAGTGCAATCTTTCTTTACAAAATCTTGGCTATGGGCGAGTATATTAAACATTTTTCAAGTTTAACTATACCGACGAAACATATTGGAAAACATAACTAACTAAATAACTAACCATCACGCTGTTTCCCCGCGGGGGTGGGCAGAGAGGACGGACCGCCAAACAACTCGATCTTGGCATACACTTCAAGGGACGACTCGTTTGTGCTAGTGTCAAAAAAATCGTGCTTCAGGGAAGTGCTAGCAAACGTGGCAATCAGTGCCATCTGTTGGTGAATCTATTGATTATTACAACTTTACTAATGATGTGATGATTATATTATGTTGGATTTCTTACAAAATCTTTTCTGTATTTATTTAACTAAAAAAAGCTAACTAGCCATCACGCCGTTTCACCGCAGGGATAGGAAGAGAGGACGGACTACCAAACAACTCGATCTTGGAATATACGTTTTGCTTCATTCACATTCATACACCACATCATAGATTGTCTTCTGTTATTCCGACTTCTGACATGGCCGACTCAAGTATTTGATTCACTTGATCGTGTCATGTCTTCCTCGGTCGTCCCCGGCTTATCCTTCCATTCACATTCGCGTCATATATTCTCCTTACACTCCTTTCTTTGTTCATTCGCTCTACATGCCCAAACCATCTAAGCGTCCATTTCTTAATCTTGCTCATTACGCTAACATCAGTTTTGCATTCTTTACGAATCTCAACATTTTTCACAAGATCATACACGGTTTTAACACACATTCATCTCAGAGATCTCATTTCTATAGCATTCAGTCTACTTTCATCCTTCCTCTGCCGGTTCCATGCCTCACTGCCATACATCAGAGTTGGTATCAGCTCTCCATTGTGGACTGCTAGCTTCGCTTCTTTGAACAACTTTTTGTTTGCGCCAACCGCGTTCAGTCCTCCGTTAATGGAGTTTCCTGCATTCACCCTTCTTTCAATATCCCTATCAGTCTTTCCATCTCCCGTGAACATACTTCCCAAATACACAAACTCATCGACCTGCTGCAAGTATTCATTATTCACAACTATATTGAACACTGTTTTCGTTCTCTCTCTTTCAAACACCAAGACTTTTGACTTACTTACATTCATCATTAGCACATTCTTCATACATACTTCATTCATCCTAGATACGAGGGACTATAGATCTTTCATATTGTTAGCAATCAGCACCGCATCATCAGCATACAACAGGCAACATACTTGCAGACTACTCATTTTCTCGCCCAAGCCCACCTATTTCAATTCTTGCACACAATTATCCATGAATAGATTGAATAACCACGGTGACATTACGCAACCTTGCTTAACACCTTTTGTGATTTCAAACCACCCCGTAAAACATGAGTATGTTTAATCCTTCAAATAATGTTACAATTTTATTGAAATATAGTACAGGTCCCAAGTTAGAACCCTGTGGATCTCCCATGGTTAAAAATCTAAAAAATTTGCAGTAATTTTTTTCCATGACAATAAAGTATTTATTGTAGGTTTAAAGATTAATTTCTCCAAGAAACGTAGAAATACAATATTTTATTAACACATGCAAAATGATTTTTTTTGGTTAAAAAATCTTTGTTACTATGTCCATTTATTTATTTTCGACCGGACCGGTTTCACTCTCACAATTAAAACTAAATATATGGTATATATAGCATCGCTGAAAACAAACTGCTACAATTCTAAACTTATTTAAAGCATCTTTTAGGGCGTTAAAATTTTTCTGTTCCTAAAGTTTAAGTAATAAAATAATGCTGTTAAATTTATTTAGTCAAGTGGGCCGCACGGAGAGGCAGGTGGGCCGCACGGAGAGGCAAGTGGGCCGCGTGGAGAGGCAAGTGGGCCGCACGGAGAGGCAAGTGGGCCGCGGGTCATAGATCGCTGATGTAGACTGAAGACATTATAATTTTTTTTTGTATTTAATTAGTAGAACTCCATTTAATATATTTTTAAAATTTTAATAAAAAAAAAAAAAAACAAAAATAGTCTGTTGACCTTATTTTTTAAAATATTAAGAAAAAAATAGTTACCGTCGTTCGCATTCGCATTCGCCCATTTCCATTCGTTTATTTGAAAGATCTCTAACCTGAAAATAAACAAACAGTTAATTTATTTTATGAAGCAAGCATTGGATCGAAATACTCGTATGTATTATGTAGGAGGACCTACCTACATTATCAAGAATTAATGAAGGCTGTTGATTATAGGATTAATTTTATTTATTTTGTATACGCCCTAATGTGGTTTTTCATATTATATAGTAGATTATTACAATATGTTAAATAATTATTTAATTAATGTTACTGTGTTGAAAAATTACATATTAAATAGTGGTACTGGATGCAGGGGGCTGATCCTCTCGGTATATATTTAAAGGACGAGGATATTTAAGGCGCTGAGAACCAGAATACGCCTTTTGATCAGTTCTGAGAAAAATGCTTTTGAAGTTTTTGAGAATTTTGTTAATCTTTTTATTTCATCAATCAATTTTTATTCTGCTGATGTCAAACAAACATAAGCCACAAAAAATGAATCAGTAATTTTATATCGTCTCAATAATAAACTTTTCTTGGTTATTGATTTATTTAAGTAACAACACAATGCACACTAAAACCCAACGTTTTTACTGACGTTAATATTTCAATAATATCTCAAATATTAACATTTTTTCAAGCATTTCACATCTGTTCCCATTATGGTTTAAAAAGCTATAAAACTACGTTTTTTTACAATCATTAATTTCGTTTTCATTTCCATGGTCCATAATTCTACCTACACGTGATTGTCGAGTAGTGAAACTCATGTTTTGTTAACAAAAATCCTTAAACATGAAGACACAAAAAAACTGTTAATTCATACTAATTAGGCGGTTGTGTTCCTATGACACGTACTTTATTACAGATTCCGCTTATGACATACATTTAATATGATGTGTTCTGAACTTGTTGGTGCAATATAAAGAAAGTACCTTCCCTTCCGTGCAACTATTCCAAGAGGCTGAGCTGTTAGATATAAGAAAAATTTATTGTCTACAGTGCTTAAAATATGTATTTTTAAGACAAAAACTATTCCCAAAAAACGAAAATCGCTCTAGCCACAGGATAAATAACGTACTTGAAGTACCATTGTGTAAAACTAGGCTTGCGCAGAGACATGCTTTTTTTATTGCTCCTAAAATTTTTAATTTTCTATCTACAGAATGTAAGTGTCCAAACATATCATCTTTAAACACATACAAAAATGAAATAAAAAAACTGAATTAAAACCAAAGATATCAACCTTTTCCTGCTATAACTGTATATTTTCCCCACTTTTCTTTCTTTCTTTTTCGATTTGTTTTCTTATTTAACATAAAATCTTTTATTTAACTTACCTTCAACATCCATGTATTAATACAAATATACTGCAAATAACTGATACCAGGTATACCCACGCACTGGCCTTGCCTATGTGGGATTTTTTTGTTCTATGTACATTACACATAGGTTGTTCAGATGTATTTATAATTCAATGTTAAAAAAATAAAAAATAAATGTTTATAATCTTTGTACATTGTGTGAATGTATGTATCAAAAAATGGATTAATAAATAAATAAATAAAATAAATATTGAATGTTGAGTCTGTGCGGCACGAAGATATTACAGTTGTCTATAAAACTTCATATAAATATAAAATTAGAGTCAAATGGCGCTTAAGACTGTCTGGTTCTCAGAACCTCATTTAAGGACGCATTTTGACCCGTGTGGGGCTCCCAGGGCTAACGGTGGGATCTGGTGTATTTTATAATAAACTTACTCTGGTTTTTTTGCGGGGGTGTGGTTCCAAAAACTACCAATTAACCTCCTATAGATTGGGTCAAATTTGTTTAAACACACCTCACATATTAATTTCGTTTCTAGAATCACGTAAAGCGGGCTGCTAGAACTCTTTTTACAAAAGTTACAATATTCATTTGTTCCTGAAAAGGGGGAAAAAATATGTCTTTTTAAAACATGCAGTGAAATTAAGTTCGTATCTATGTAATAAATTAAATTATATATATTGAATACGTTGTTAAGTATTTGCTGCATCCTCTTCGGGCTCCATCCCCGAGTTTCGTAGTCGGCTCATGGAGTTGAGTGATGCGTGACTCAATCTTGCCAATGTTACTCAATATGTTTTTTTTTAGTACTTATTAAACGTATATTTTCCCCATAGCACCGATCAAACACATATACATTATCTCTTTTTACTTAATTACTATATTTTTTTCTAGATATATTGTATTGCTATACTTTGTCAGTACTAGCTTTTTTCCCTTCTTTTTTTGTATAGTGGTACTTAATATGAACTAAACTTGTCAATTTGACTGTCCTAAAATAGGATTTGTTCCTAGCAGGGCAGTCAAAGCTTTCTTACATGTTGATGTTAAAAAATGTGTGTTTCAAATAAATTAAATATATTATTATTATTATGTACTTGCATAGTAATTTCTTAAATAGGTACTAAAATATTTTAATACAAAGCGTTCAGAGAAACTAAATATCGGTGGACTAGCGCCCATCGAAATGTATGGCGCAGTGCCCTGTCGGTATCACGGTTTATGTCGATTCTCTACCGGACCGTCAGAGAGTGGCCTAACAGGTAATGACAGTATTGCTGCGAGTCCCGAACGGATGGTCTTTTCACGAGACGTGTATTACAAAACTAAACTCTCTATAAACATATGACGATAAAAACTATCCAATATTGGTAAGGGAGATAGATGTCTTACTCGCTCATTATTTAGGTTTAATTTACAGAACTACATTTTAATTTACTGTTAAAAAAAATGTAATCATTATTATTATTTCAAATAATAATACGTATGTTTTGTTTAAACTACTGTAATATGCCAGCAACTTATTAGCCATAAAATTTATTTTTAAATATGGTATCCCTACTACAAACAAAAGACAATCGACTGACGTTCTGTTATGCACAGAACCATGAATTCATTCGCTTTTCTGCCTCTTGCTGAATCAGTCGTGTAGTAGAACATACTAGTAACTTGTTGATTTGCATTTGCATCACTTCTAGCTTATAAATTTACCTTCTGAATTTTGTACGCGTTGAGAAATAAATTAATTAAATGGTGACCCTTCTTTTATTTATATCTCCGCGACAATCTTTAACGAAAACACTTGGTAAGTATTGGTAAGTCTACACAATACACAACATACCGTCAAACATAGATAATACAGTTAAAATTGTTAAACTACTTTTAAAAAAATACGTACATATGACCTCCACCAACTCTCCTCCACTATACGAGAAGAATAATTAACATATTTTAATAAAAACTTATAATTTGAAGAAACTAATATTAACATAACCTAAATGAAAGATGAAACCGGACAAAAAGAGAGAAAATAAAAATATTTCAGTCGCATCTGAAATATTTTTTTAGTTTAGTTTTAAAGAAATAAAGAAATAAAGAAATAAAGAAGTAAAGAAATAAAGAAATAAAGAAATAAAGAAATAAAGAAATAAAGAAATAAAGAAATAAAGAAATAAAGAAATAAAGAAATAAAGAAATAAAGAAATAAAGAAATAAAGAAATAAAGAAATAAAGAAATAAAGAAATAAAGAAATAGAGAAATAAAGAAACAAAGCAACAAATAAAGCATCAAAGAAACAACGAAACCAAAAAAACAAGAAACAAAGAAACAGAACAAAAGAAACAAAAGAAACAAAGAAATAAAGAAACAAAGAAACAAAGAAATAAAGAAACAAAGAAACAAAGAAACAAAGAAAAAGAAATAAAGAAACAAAGAAACAAAGAAACAAAGAAACAAAGAAACAAAGAAACAAAGAAACAAAGAAATAAAGAAACAAAGAACAAAGAAATAAAAAGAAACAAAGAAATAAAGAAATAAAGAAATAAAGAAATAAAGAAAACAAAGAAATAAAGAAATAAAGAAATAAAGAAATAAAGAAATAAAGAAAGAAACAAAGAAATAAAGAAATAAAGAAATAAAGAAATAAAGAACAAAGAACAAAGAAATAAAGAACAAAGAAACAAAGAAACAAAGAAATAAAGAAACAAAGAACAAAGAAATAAAGAAATAAAGAAATAAAGAAATAAAGAAATAAAGAAATAAAGAAATAAAGAAATAAAGAAATAAAGAAATAAAGAAATAAAGAAATAAAGAAATAAAGAAAACAAAAAGAAATAAAGAAATAAAGAAATAAAGAAATAAAGAAATAAAGAAATAAAGAAAATAAAGCAAAACAAAGAAATAAAGAAATAAAGAAAAAAGAAATAAAAGAAACAAAAGAAATAAAGAAAAGAAATAAAGAAACAAAGAAATAAAGAAAAAAAAAATAGAAACAAAGAAACAAAGAAATAAAGAAATAAAGAAATAAAGAAATAAAGAAATAAAGAAATAAAGAAATAAAGAAATAAAGAAATAAAGAAATAAAGAAATAAAGAAATAAAGAAATAAAGAAATAAAGAAATACAGAAATAAAGAAATAAAGAAATAAAGAAATAAAGAAATAAAGAAATAAAGAAATAAAGAAATAAAGAAATAAAGAAATAAAGAAATAAAGAAATAAAGAAATAAAGAAATAAAGAAATAAAGAAATAAAGAATTTAATTAAAAATAATATGTAGTATATTTGGGAACGTTCCAGAGCGGTATATACTGTCAGTATCATCCTGGTGAAAGACCACCATTCAGAATCGAAACGTTGCTTGATTGTTTATTTGGTGACCTGATCGGAATAGCCAGGTACTTCTCCACCTTCCTCTTTCCCATCTCCTTCCCCTCCTCAATATCTTTAACCTCAAGACATACCCCAATTGGAGATATCTTAGTTTCTATAAACTATAGACGGTTGGGAGCAGTTAGGACTTTTGTGTGGTACTCACATAATTTTATTTAATTTTTTAACTCGGTATTGGCACACACCTTACTTCATTCATATTCATACGTCTCATACATACTCTCCTGTTTTTCTGACTCTTAACTTGGACCGATATAATTATTTGGTTCACTTGATCATATAATGTCTTCCTCAGGCGTCTCCGGCTGCTTTTTCCATTCACATTCGCTTCATATATTTTCCGTATACTCCTTTATTCGTTAATTCGCTCTACATCCCCAAACCATCTAAGCCTCCCTTCCTTAATCTTACCCAATACGCTAACATCAGTCTTGCATTAAACTCAATATTTTTCACAAATGTTCCACACATAGTTTTACCACACATACGCCTCAGAGGTCTCATTTCGATAATATCTTCATCCTTCTTCTGCCAGTTCCATGCCTCACTTCCATACATCAGGGTTTGTATCAGCACTTCATTGTGGAATGCTAGCATCGCTTCATTGGACAATTTTTTGTTAGCTCTAACAAAAAGTCCTCCGATAATGGTGGTCCTGCATTTACCCTTCTTTTAATATCCCTTTCAATCTCTCGTAAACATAATTCGCAAATACACAAACTCATCGACCTGCTCCAAGCATTTATCATTCGCAACTATATTGCACATTGTTTTCGTACTCTCGCTTTCAAATACCATGAGTTTTTGGTGAATATATTTGTTTTTTTTTTTTCTAATTATAGTTTGAGAGTTTTTAACTTTTTACTGAAATATTTCTCTTTATTAAACAAAATGGAAATCCATTGTTATAAACTGAAATCAATCATGTAACTAATCATTTTCCCAGTAATATATAAGCGAGGATGTTATAAGAAGGAATAATACTAATAATAATTACCCTCTTCCTTAATTTTCCACTTCCAGTGAGTATCATCTTGTTCCCTGGCCGAAAGATCTTCCCTGAAACAACAACAAAGTCAGCAATTAGATAAATATTCTATATATTTTTTATATAAATATTCAATAACTGGGTAGGACGTATTCGCCTCTCCCTTAATGTTTTTGACGGGGCCATTTGCTAAATGTATTTGTTATATTACACTTGCATAAACTATGTCTATTTCTAAGGGAGTTGGGTCATATTCGAAATAAATGGTATATCGCTATCCGCAGATGACCCGACTCCTCCCCTTTGTCAATGTATGTTCCACGGTCTGTGAGAATTGTGCTCTCACTGACCGCTTGTGATTATGAATGACCAAATAAAACGTCAGAGCGGCACGGCGCGGCGGTGTGAGAAAGAGACTAGATTCTGGTTCGTCGGACATGCGCAGAAAGCCCTAACTCTGTGAGTTCCGAATCCAAAAACCTGTCGCAAGTGACTTTAGCCTGTGAAAACAAGATTTAACCAGTTCGGCCAGCTACAAGGGTTGTCCCGCCAGACCCCAATCAAACCACCCGAGTAATAGGAACAGAAACCCTTATAACGACCATCAATATAATAATTCCAATAATTATCGTCAAGAACACCGTCCTAACAACGATTTCTCACGCCCTCCGCCCCAGCTACAAAGTCAGCCATCTTGGCCTGAACCCTCGTTAAAATCGAACAATCTGCCCTCCCAACGCACTCCTCCCACCTCTGCCCCATGGCCTGTACCCCACTTCTACAAAAGCCGTTCTTCCCATTAGGATCAACGGCCTCCCAAAACCTCAGCCTTCAGCCAACAATTCAGGCTTGAACGCCGACCAGAGTCCCCAAATGCCCCAAGTCACCCCATACCACCACCCCCATCGAAAACCACGGGCTCTGATCTACAGACACTCATCGAAAGAGCCACTGAGCTCCAATTCCTCATTCAAAATGCAGCCAAAGAGCTAACTTCTATCCAGACTTTCATTAATAAACACAATGGATAGACAACGAATCAAAAATTCTAACCTACAGACGGCTTATTGGAACCCCAATGGTACAGTTCTAGCTTACCGTGATGAAATAATTGATTTTCTCCATGATTATAACCTCGATGTGTTTCTTATTAATGAAACGTGGTTAAAGCCATCACGCAATCTAAGAATACCAAATTATAATATCTAACGATACGATATAACTGTCACTAGAGGAGGCGGAACTGCTGTTCTTATTAAAAGCAATATTGAACATTGTCTAACCCATTCATTTGCTAATGATAATATTGAATCCACCGCGGTTAAAATCAATACTCCTTAGGGTCCAATTAAATTAATTTCTGTGTACATCTATGAAAATTAATTCCTTCTGAAATAGACTCACTTCTTTCAGAAAACGTCCCCACTATAATAGCATGGGACTTAAATGCAAAACACGGCTCATGGCACAGCCGCTATAATAATAAAAAGGCAGAGATCTCGCAAATAATGCTCTGTCTAAATCATCATCATCGATGCTCCAGACATCCCAGCACTACATCATCACGCTGGTAGGCCCGACGTTATTGATATCGTCATTCTGAAAGATACAAAACATCTACACTCCTTCAGAGTACTCAACGATTTAGCATCCGATCATAATCCGGTTCTTTTAAATTTAACAGGAGGACCGAATTCTCTGGTTCCGGACAAGCCAACCATGACTAAAATAAAATGGCATAAACTTAAAGAAATTTTAAATAACAAAATAACAATGTCAACTTCAATACCCGGCGAAGCCTGTCTAAATAGCGTCACATTAAAAAATAAAATCATGCATCAACGAGGCAATGACGAAATGACAATCTAGTCTCCTTTAATGGAAGCAATCTTCCCAACAAGCCCTCCATTGATATGCTTGGTGTAACCTTAAGTGACCAGCTCAGGTATGGGGGCTCCATCGAAGCCCGAGTAAAGTTAGCCTCTCAGAAGCTGGGCGTATTGTACAGAGCCCGCAGATACTTTAATAGTGCACAACTGCTGACCCTGTACAAATCGCAAGTGCGCTACGTTGTAGAATTTGGCAGCCACCTCTGGTCGGGAGTCCCAAAATATCTGAAAAAAAACCTTGACTCTGTGCAGAAACGGGCGGTCCGTTTGATAGATTCGCCTATCTTAACAAATGGGTTGCAATCTTTGGAGCACAGACGCCGGGTGGGAATGCTGTCCTTGTTCTACCGGTATTTTAATGGAAGATGCTCCGAGGAACTAGCGTCATTGATCCCTTCGGCACCGGTGCATAGTCGGGAACACGCCAAACGCGCGCCCAACATTTGCACACGGTTGACATTTGTCACATGAGAACGGGTCGCTTCTACGACTCGTTCTTGTGTTCAACAGCTCGGCTGTGGAACGATCTGCCGGCCTCTGTGTTTCCTCCATCCTATAACATGGGTCTCTTCAAGACCCAAGTTCACTCCTTCCTATCCTCTAAAAGACCCCCCACACAGCATCCCCAAAGATGATATAGGCCTTGAGGGAAATTATTTCCTCCTTGGTCTCCTGTGTGGAGTTACTGTAAAAAAAAAAAAAACGAGGCATCCGGTGATATTCCCAATGACACAAGTCGGAATTAACGTGTGAAAAACACATAAACGAAAAAATTAAATCAGCTAATAAGGCAATAGCCTCCCTCTACCCCATGGTAGGTAGAAATAATCGATTATCAGCAGACAATAAATTACTCCTTTACAAGACGACCATAAGGACGGGCTTTACTTACGCTGATACCATTTGGGGATACGCAGCTCACAAACACATTAACAAGCTACAAACCCTGCAAAATAAAGCCATTCGATTAGCATTGAATGCGCCTAAGTGGATCAGGGTTAACAGTCTACACAAAGACACAAACATTCCTCTGATAAAGGATCTTATAGTAACACATTCTGAAAAGTTTTATGCCGGTCTAGCCGGTCATGAAAACCCATCAATAAACACTCTCGCTAAATACAGCGAGAACGAAGTACAAAACACCAAAATAAATCCTCCCTAAGGAGTGAAATCCTGCCCCTAAAGTTGCAGTATAGTTATTAAGTTTCAAGTCATCCACTTACAACCAAAAAAATTCAAAATTGAAGAATCATTAGATAATAATTTTTAAATATGCTAGAGTCAGAAAACTTTTAGTTTAGTAACTCTGTATACCAATAATATCAAAATCAAAGATTTAACCAGTTAGCCTATAACTGCCCGCTTGACAAGACGCTCTGCTCCATCGACTGCTCCGCCCACTATGACTTCTGCTCTATTGGCCTTATTTCTCCTTGACCATCGCCTCACCTGGACCATCGGACTACTGCCTCTCACTGGACCCAGACCAAGCATCGTCACACGGACATGCTCCCGAGCTCGAGTCATAACTCTCCAAAAATTGGGTTTTTGTGTAGAATTACATTTGGGCATGTTGCAAACGTACAAAAGTAATTAATGAGGTCTTTTCGTAAGTGTCTTTTCCCCCTTTGCAAGGAATCAATACAGGTCGTGCTTTCTCCCCTCCCAGCCCTCTTCATAGATCGGATTAGCTGTCCACTACAGTTCGCCTGTGTGCCATTGGAGACTGTGTACTATTTTCTAACTGAATCGGTTTTACCGATAGTAAATAATTATTTTAAACACCCGTCCAAATTTGAATTGAGTGGGAGTAAATAAAATCAAACAAATAATTCACCGCAATGTTGATTAATCACAGTTTGAAAATGGCCTTGAACGCCGAAACAGCTGTCACAATAATAAAAACTAAAATACTTGCAGAACTTAATATTGACATCATTAAATTTGATTGACTTTAAATTTACAAAAAATTAAACGAATTAAACACAAAAACAATTAATTAGGGTTTAAACAATCAGGCCTTCGTAAACCGTTTGACTTTAACCTTTTCATTGGCCAATATTAAATAATTTGTAATAAATATACAAGAAACAATGCATATCAATATCAACCTAAGTATATAACATGTTGGTAAAGCAGTGGCGTGTTTTTCTCAGAGGCTGAAAAGCTGTGCTTACTCTAATAAAATGACGAGTAAAAATAAACTAAAATTTTAACAAAAACAAAATTCCAGTGAAATTGTAATTTTTCCATAAATTTTTTAGGTAATAATCGTTTCATGATAGTAAAATGTTTTTATTTTAACAATTTTCGTGTCTTCACTTACAACCTGACCCGGCTCCATTCATGTTAAAAAACTATCTTCCCCGAGATAGTATTTTTGGAGTTTCACCTCATGAACCCTATATTGGCCGAAATTACACTCTTTTCGGAGGTTTTCGTTTCCAAAAGCTAAGCAATTCTTACACAAAATAGGGTTCATATTGAAATTACACTGCAATCGTTATTGCAACTATGTTTTTATACTTTTTCATAAATTGTCCGTTTTTTTCCAATGGTGACTGACATCTGTGGAGATATTTCAAAGCCAACTTCCAATTAGCGGATCTATCATTTTCTATAATAAACTCGATAATGAAACACCAGAGTTTATTATTCATGATAATTGTTAATAATAATTTAAAATTACTCCTCATCAAATTAGTTACAATGTAAACGATTGGCTTCGAAGTATATTTTTGTGATTTTCGTAAAACTACTATTTTTTTTAAATCACAGATAAATAATTATGTTCCTTGACGCCTATGTCACCTTTATGGGTGCTGAGTGGAGGTTAAAAAGAGACAAACGGTACGCGGCGGTCCTAAACAGTCATCAATCCAAATATTGATCGCCCCAGATGTTGCTTAACTTCGGTGATCGGACGAGAACCGACGTAACAGCACAGTAGCCCGTTGACGAATAATCTAACCGACAATGGAATTATTGATAAAGATTGTTGTAAAATTATTTGTTTTTCTACGTACCTTCTGATATTTTTACCTGAAATAAATCTTGTAAATCTAAGACGTTCGGGGTTTCAAGATGAATGGTGATTATCAACACCTTCAAAGCTACCCTTTGTCAAGGAACCACAGTTTCCGGAAATTAATGGTACAAGCGGGAAACTGCTGAATCTACATTACTTTAAAAAAAAACTTTTCTTATTAATCTGAATATTTCGATTTTGTAATTTAAAAAAACATTTTCCTATTTCTTCCGGCAGCTAAAGGATTAAAAAAAATATCGAAGCCAAGTCGACGTCTCAGCGCATTTTCAAAGACCATAAAAGTTGATAATAACCCCGTAGCGACCGATTTTGTTCAAATTGGACTTAAAAAATTACATCTTCGGACTCGATTTACTCGAAAACGAAAGCTATAATCAAAAAAAAATTACTACAAAATTGGCTCCAAATGTAATGTAGATTCACCAGTTTCTCGATTGTACCACCACGAGATAGTATATATTGTGTGGGGCCTAAAACAAACTCAAAGTGAACTCACCCGGGATTCGGAAAATATAACTCATCACGATTGAACCTCATCAACGGGTGGTGAAGGTGGATTTCTCTGTCCTGGTAGCAATCCCCACAGACATTATAGCCCTCACAAACGGTACACTTATACCGTGAGCCCAATATGGAAGGAGAATCACACAAGTCGCACTTGACAGCGTCATGATAATTTTCTGAAAATAAATTAGCATCATTTCATTTAACGGGGAGAGGGACGTCGGAGAGTTATTTTTTTTTAATTCAAAATAATGATAATATTATTGTGCAATACGATAAACATAATGTTTTTAAGTAGAAAAATATTTATTTTTTTAAACAATAATTAGTAGCCTGAAACACTCATCCAAATTGAAAAAATTATTGAATGAAACACTAGTGTATATTGATTAACTTGGCGGGTTTGCGATAAGCCGACGTAGCTCAATGGTAGAGCATCTGACCGGATATTAGAAGGGTGCAAGATCGAGTCCTGCCGGCGACATTTATCTTTGCTCGGAAGGTTTTTTCAATTTGGATGAGTGTTTCAGGCTAATAATTATTGTTTATAAAAATAATTGTTACCCTTTGCCCTATGCACAAAAATCTTGTCTTAAAAACTTTAGTTTATCAATTAATAAATATTTGACAAGTCAAAATATTTTTCACCAATAAAATGTAGACATAATTTGTCTCGACGCCACCTATTGAGGGATTTAGCCGTTACATGCCTTCCTCATACTAATAAAGTTGGTTGTTTACAGGTGAAATATAATTTAAAAAAACAGTAATTATTGAATGAAACACTAGTATATATTGATTAACTTGGCGGGTTTGCGATAAGCCGACGTAGCTCAACGGTAGAGCATCTGACCGGCAATCAGAAGGGTGCAGGTTCGAGTCCTGTCGGCGACATTTATCTTTTCTCGGAAGGTTTTTTCAATTTGGATGAGTGTTTCAGGCTGATAATTATTGTTTATAAAAATAAAATAAATCTAACCCAGCGTAACCGAAGCAATGCTAACTTAACCTAAATCGTGAGGTTATCATAAACTAAAACGTAATTTTATGGAATGCGTGAAATGTTTATGTAAGCTAGCGCTTTGCCCGTTGCCCCCAGTGGATTTCCAAATGTTAATTCATGACATTACCTTACTTAACCTAACCGAAACAAAATAAATCTAACCCAGCGTAACCGAAGCAATGCTAACTTAACCTAAATCGTGAGGTTATCATAAACTAAAACGTAATTTTATGAATGCGTGAAATATTTATGTAGGCTAGCGCTTTGCCCGTTGCCCCCAGTGGATTTCCAAATGTTAATTCATGATTTTATGCTTATAAATTGATACTTGAATTTATTTTCGTTAAGCATTCCCTAATTTTAAATGAGTTAGATAGGTACCTACGATTTCATATTTTAATTTTATCTTTCTAAAGAATATTCAAATATTCATAATTATTAAATCAGAATAGTGTGTTCGTACTTATTTTTTTTTAATCTTCCTTATTCGTTAAATTTAATCGTAATTTGGTACCTATCTTCGATTTCATATTTTATTTTGTATGTGTTTTTTATTCCTCATATTTAAAAAAAAATTCTTTTTATCATAATTTGATATTATTATAACGTGTATATGCATCCATAAAAGTGTACGAAAATGCTTTATGCAAGCAATACATCTGTGTGGATAAATAAAACAAAAAAGATGACGGAAAAATACATATACCTATGTACAATTTACGAAGGAATGCACTAAGGAAATTATGGTGTTCAATTTCAATTTTTTAATCATTTCTATTTTTATTGTCTGCAGAAGAAATTAAAATAATGTTATAATGTCACCTATAGGTAGGAAGATACTTACCTAGGTCGCTGGCCAATATTAATTCAAACTCGAATGATTTAAAATAAAACGTTATAATTTGTTTCTATATTAAAATATACAATGACTGGGCATCACATTAGAACCAGTGGATTTTTTTTGCAATTCGATTTTGGATACTTTTTCACCCGATTTTGATAAAAACTTCGCAATTTAAAGTTCACGTTTTTAGTAAAATGTGAGTTAATAATAAGGAACAAAGAAAAAATCACAACATTTAACACATTTAGTAGGTACCACAAAAATTAAAAAATCGTATTTATATTTGGTGAAACAGCCTTTATTGACAACAACGGCTTTAAAACGCCATGGTATGATTGCAATTGGTTTTCTTATGAATTATGGTAATTCTGGGTCATGATGTCAAATCCTGATAATCTTTTCTATAAGATCCTACTTGCCGGAATTGTCAACTAACAATAGGTTTATAATAGATATATAATAAAAGTTAAAATTATATTAAATGCGGAATTAAAACCTTAGGTTAAAAAAAAAATTAACAACTGAATAAAGTGTGGTTCTTATTAGATGGGCACCCACTGTAAATAAAACATAGCTGGTGGTTGAATCTTTAAAGCCGTTCTTACACGATACTTTTTTTCATCAGGATTGCTTATGGGTTATCTTTTTCTATGGCAAATTATATAGAAAATTTCATAGAAAAAGACAACCCATATGAAAAATGGATGAAAAAAAGTATCATGTGAGAGCGACTTAATTGATAGGCAAAACATAGCGACGCTATCCAAGGGTAATAAGGTGACTTAAGAAAATTTCGTCGTCATTTAAAGGATCCCTATCCCTATCCCTATCCCTATCCCTATCCCTATCCCTATCCCTATCCCTATCCCTATCCCTATCCCTATCCCTATCCCAAACCCTATCCATATCCCTATCCCTATC
>JAHDVE020004668.1:0-85877 GCA_022606495.2 Halesus radiatus | reverse complement strand
GTAACTCTTTTTAATCTCAAGGGAGAGTATGCCTATACTAGAGACATCTAGCGGCAACTCTATAAACTATTACTACTAGAGCCATCTGTGCTAAAGTGGCTAAACTATCACAATGTCTTTATAAAACAAATTATACTATGTAATTGGCATGGTGGAATCATAGTCAATAACCTAATTAACACAATGTACTAAGAAGAGACACTGGATAACCCTGTAAATTCTTTTATATACCTACTCCCTCTTGTCCCTCTTTCATGCTGTCTCTCTCATACAAGACATAAGTTGCTCATTTGTTGCACTTCTTAATATGAAAAAAAACACCAAATATTGTGGTTTAAGTACAATGTTTTTTATTTTTTCAGAATGATTAATAACACCAATGGCAGTAACAGTTCAAGGGCAGTCGGAGGATTAGAAGAGAAACTGAGAAGGAAACTAATTTCTGACAAGAATGCAATTAAACTTAAGTTCTCTGGAATAGGTTTGTAAAAATATTTGTATTAATAAATTACTTGCAGGCTAATGTAGCATCTATCACCAACGTATAGAGATTAATGTTGCTTGAAGACAGAAACATTTCGCAACAATTTTCCAAATTTTAAACAAATCTGGCAGTAGTCTTGGAGGGGCGACCATTCAAGGAATTTGAATCGCTTGCACATATTGAGGGCTGTTAATGAATTAAGAAATATGATAAATTCTAGCTGCTTCAAAGAAGAACTCCCTGGCAAAGAAGCGGTTGGCTGAGAAGCCGGCTCAAATATTCCGGACTTTCAGAGACGGGGATTTTCCAGATATCCAAATTGGACTGGATGATATACTGGCTCCACTCTTGGGACTGGCAACCGTAAGTTAATCTGCCTCACAAGAAGTATGGGTGAACGATGTTGGCGGCATGCATTGTGCATGCGGTTTCATACTAATATTGGTTCATGGCCCAACTCCCTGGGACCTGATTCTAGTTCTTTTTATGTCTTAGACTTAAAGAATTTCTGCTAAACTGCCGTTTCCAGTTTTCTCGGATGACAGCTGTCATTCAGCGAATGACATTATTTAAAAATTATGATATTTGCATAGTTTTAACAAAAGAAAAACTCGGAACTATTTACAGGGTGTTCAAAAGAAAAGGTGAATTTTGAATTTTCACGGGCTGTGTACATTCGATTTACGAATTTTTTTTTGTTATGTTGGTACACATGTTTATCATATGTTAGCATTATCAGCCATTTTGGATTAGTGGTTTGTTTTTGACAACTGGAAAGGTTAGTCACGTTTTTGTGTGATTTTTCGATTTTTCACTTTTGAAAAAAATGGATCAAAGTATATGTATTAAATTTTGCGTTAAAAATGGAATAAAGTGCTCCAACGCACTTAAAATGTTGACTGGCATTCGGCGAGTCTACTTTGTCTCAAAAAAGTGTTTATAAGTGGTATAAGTGCTTTACAGAAAGGCCGAGAAGATGTTAATGACAATGAGCGTCCTGGAGTTGCAACCACGTCAACAAACGAAGAAAACATCGAAACAGTGAAGAAAATGGTTTTGGAAAATCGTTGAATCACTATTAGGGAAGTTGCAGAGGATGTTGGCATATCAATCGGCTCAAAGTTTGTTCCGAAATTGCTAAATTTTGAGCAAGAGCAACATCGCATTAGTATCGCTCAGGAGTTATTGAATGACGTCAACGACGATCCAGATTTGCTCAAACGGGTCATAACTGGTGATGAAACGTGGGTATATGGTTATGACGTCGAAACCAAAGCCCAATCATCTCAATGGAAGCGGCCAGAAGAGCCAAGACCGAAAAAAGCACTCCAAGTTCCATCAAATGTGAAGGTTTTGCTCACTGTTTTCTTCGATTACAATGGCGTGGTGCATCATGAGTTCTTGCCAACAGGTCGTGCGGTTAATAAGGAATACTGCAAGGAAGTTATGCAGCGTTTGCGTGAAGCAATACGGCTCAAACGATCGGAATTGTGGAAAAACAAATCATGGATTTTGCATCACGATAATGCACCAGCTCACACATCAATGCTTGTTCGTGATTATTTGGCCAAAAACAACACCGTAATCATGCCTCGACCACCGTATTTACCAGATTTGGCTCCCTGCAACTTTTTCCTATTCCCGAAACTGAAGAGACCAATGAAAGAAAAGCGTTTTGCCACAATTCATGAGATAAAGTCAGAATCGAAGAACGAGCTGATGGCCATACCGAAAAGCGCATTCCAGAAGTGCTTCTTGGATTGGAAGAAGCGCTGGCATAAGTGCATTATATCTGAGGGGGATTACTTTGAAGAGGAGAAAATGGATATTGATGAATAAATAAATACTTTTGGAAAAAATTCGAAATTCACCTTTTCTTTTGAACACACCTCGTATACAAACTAGTATGTGTTGACTTTAAACATTAATAAACTACATGTGTTAAGTATGAGTGATGCACCTATAATTTTTAATAATCCTGTAATAATTAAACCTTAAACTTATTGTCATATAATCAGAATCGCAGTTAAGCAAAATGTCTTTAACCCTAAGGATAAGGACAATGCCTTATCCTTAAAAAGAACGGGAATCAGGCCTCAGGTTACATTTATCTTGTATGTAGTAGCCTATAAATGGGTTATTTACATTTCAGCGTGACTCTCTATTCGCCAAAGACTTGTTCATTATCATATTCCGCTCCCTGATCGAGCGCTCCCAAACCAACGCTGCATCCGACTTCAAACAATCTGCAGCGTCCGCTCTGCTATCCTGCCTGGGGCGAGGACGGCCCGACCCTATCCTCGGAGTTGCCCTGCTCCAGCTGTGCCGACTGTGCTTGCGAGAGTGTACCCTGGTGGATGGTGGGAACTGGCGGACGGTCATAAGTCTGGTGGCCAGGGGATCCGGCGCCGAGTGGCTTGGACGTCTGCTGCTGGAGGAGGTGGCCATCGAGCTGGAACATGCGGATCCAACACCCCCAGAGACTAAGAGGTAATTGTACGCTTGATGATTAAAATACATTACATTTTACATATGTATGTCCTGTTCCGACTACAGCTTGCATTCCCCAATTCAACGCTTCCACAGTCTTGGTAACAAATACTTTAATGATGTGGATACTTCTCAGGTTTCGATATAATCCACAAGTATATTTGCTGCACATTTCAGAATTGTAGATACTGTCATTGTTACCCTGGTGAAAGACCACCATTCTGAATTGAAAAATTGCTTGAAATGCTCAAGCCGTGTTTGGTGACAAGATTTGGATATCCCCTACTTCTTCACTTTCTTCTTCCTCATCTCCTTCCCGTCCCCACTACCTCCAGCCTCACAATTGGGGATGTCTTAACCCTTTGAACCCTATAGGCCGGTAAACCGGCCTGATTTGGGGAGGCAAAGGCATTATTTTTTTTGCTTCAGGAAGTTTGCAATTATTATGAACTAAAAAATAGTTTCATTATTCACAATTGATTTTTGATCGAAATTTTTAGTCAAATATTATTTTTTGCTCAAAAATTGCTCAGTAGTTCAGGAATATGGGGCTAATACAATGAATGCCTCAGTGTTCAAAGAGTTAAGGGCTTTCTACACAACTAGTTTTCCCGATGCTAACTGAATCCACCGCGTTAAAAGGTTCCACCATTCGGTCGTCCTTTCCTAAAGTCGAACGAACCATTCAACGCGGCGGTGACTTGAGTTAGTATTGGACAAACTAGTTGTGTGGAATGCCCAATAGTCCCACACACCCAGATGGTTGGGAGCAGTTGGGACTCTTGTGCGGTATTTAGAATAAAAAAGGTTTTTTATATTCTTGTATTTCAGGCTGAATTGTGTTTTTCATTTACTCTAATAAAAGCAAGTCTCCAAGCACTTGCTTTTTGCTAACATTAAATCTATAAAAAAATGGTTTTTAGGCGCAAGGTGGAGGAAATAAGCTATGAGGATGTTGTTCAGTTGCCCATCAGTCTGACAACTGAGATCAGATCTTTGAAGTCCAACGGGAAATGGAAAGCCCTGTTGGATTTGTACGGCCGCGAAACTTTGAATGAAAACTTGGGGCAAGCCGAAAAGCTCCACTGCACGGAAGGTAAGTCCTTTCGCTCTCTGTTTTATCTAACGAAACTATTTATCTCCTGTCAACCTTGTGTGGCATGGAACTGGCAGAGGAAGGATAAAAATGTAGACTGAATTCTGTAGAAATAAAATCCCCGAGGCGTATGTATGCTAAAACCATGTTTGACTTTGAGCACAGTGAACAAGGTTAAGAAAGGGACACTTAGATAATTTGGACATGTGGAACAGATGGACGGAGGAAGGAGTTTAAGAAGGTAGACTTATGTGGTGGTCCATCCTCTCTGTCTACCCCTGCAGGGAAATGGAATGATGATATCGACGGTTCCAACGAACAATGTCGGATGTGTAAATTGGTAACTTTGCATAAGAGCTGCAGTAGTTGCAATAATATGTTTTAATAGGGTTTTATGCAAAATATCAGAAACCACACTATATTTCTTTATTTAAAAAGCAGTAAAAATGTAGATGTGGAACTCTAAACACGGAGAATCGAACTTTAAACAGCTTTAGTAAGAAGTTACCATTTCCACATCCGACATTGTTCGTTGGGACCATCGATGTGTTTTTAAAGCTGTCCATCAGTTGCAGTTGTCTCTAACGTCGTGCAGAACTTCTATAAATAGATTAAAAAATAAAACAAACATGTATTATAATTTTACCACACTTTAACAGCGCGCCAAATTCAAATTCGGTACTAAAACATCCCCCCTTCCGTATAGGTAATACTACCCGAGAGCGAGTCTGAAATGAATTCCATATGTGCATTATGAATTCAATGCCTTCTGTCTTAAGAAATGTTTCATATATTGTCATTCTTGTAGCGCTCGGCGGAAACCGTACCGAACGTGCAATCCTTTGGAATCTACCAGGCGACCATGTGCGCAGCTATATGAAGATTTGTTAACAACAAATTTTTACGGATTAGTATTTTGCAAGAATCGGCAGATTTTTTCGGTGATTGTCGTGATTTAAGTCGTTTTTAAAATAAGTTAATTACTGAAGATGATACTTTTTTATGTGAAAAAAACTATCAGTAAAGTTTCTTACGTAAATTGTGATTTTCGTATTTAAAACATTTTTTTGTAACGTACAACATTATATTCATTAGCCACAGACGTTTTAATGAATCTTCAAATTGTATCTTGTTGCTAGGTCGCTAATCTCTGGCGCAGTGATATGATGAAATTCCTTTAGATCTTGGGAAAAAAAATATGGAAAAGAGCAACGTAGTATATTTTTTTTTATATAGAAGGAATTTTTTGTCACTTTTTTAATCTGTCTATAATACCATGTTTTTTTTATGTTTTCAGGATACTTCAATTGCTACGCCCGCCTCTCCGACTGGGAAGAGCTTCTCGAGCAGCTGAATAACCACCTCACCCCCGGATTCGATGAGGAAATGTCCACCGTCGGCGGTAGCATCTGTCTCGTCCCCCCCTTCAACTATGACCTCCTCTGGAAGACAGAGTGGAACAGAGATAACCTGCTTCGCTACGCGTTTGCGGCCAACGTGCAGAGACTGGCGCAATTGACGACAATAGAGGGTTTCAAAAAGTTATCGAGGAACGTGAAGGATGGTCTTAAATGTAGCATCGAGGAGTTCAATAATTTCGTGGACTCTTGGATGGGTAATACATTATTTTATTTATACATAGATAATAATATATGCAGAAGCTAATTTAGTGCAAAATTCCGAACCGGTGGTGGAAAAGTATTTTTTTTATTTAATATAAATACATGTAAAATATTTAAGGTACAGATATATCTTAATAGCTAATTACAAAAAAAGTATAAATTTATTTAACAAAAAGTTAAATTAATTGAGTTGGGGAGCAGCGCCATGTAGCGACAGTAGTGGTAAGTATATAAATAAAAGTACATCAAGAATGTAATATAGATAAAGTTTGTGCTATTATAAGCAGTATTTTGTATAATTAGAATATAATTATAAGTTTTTAATTATTGAAGATTATGTTAACGAATCTCAAATGAAATACGAGACAGAAAAGACACAGATAATAAAAACATTCATTTGTGAGTGTTAAAATGAGTTGAATTTTCAAAATGTTGTGTATAAAATCGGAAATTATTTTCGCTATGGAAAATATTGGAATACAAGAGAATGTATGAATAAGAAAAGAGACATAGGTTTTTCAGATTATAATATTAACAAAATATGGAGTTTCATGGTTTTTCAAAGTGAGGAAGTTTTACAGTTTATTCATATTAATGGTTTAATCAAAAATTCAGTAGGTACTTGACAATTCAATTTTTCCATACATTTTTCATTTCTTCAGTTCTACGTTTTCCTCAGTTTTGAACATTGTTTTATCGTTCCCCTGAAAAATGTAAAACCGAAGTTTTACTGTATTTTGTTTCCAAATACGCACTAATAAAGACAAGAAATTTAATAAAATGAAAATAACATTTTTCATTACTATGGCAACATCGAGTAACTCCGATTTTAGAACAAATTATAGTAGATTTAAATGTGAGGTTATGTTTGACTTCCGAATCTAACAGATTGAAAAAATGGCAAAACTTATTTTTGTTAAGGTTTTTTTTAATTCTAAAAGTGCACGTAGTTGTTTCCACATTGTTTTTATTTTGATACAAATAAATAAAAAACTTCCATGCAATTATCTTACTAAGTGTTAACAGCCTTTGACGGCCTCCATGGACGAGGGGTAAGGCTCTCGATTACGAATCCGAAGGTCGCGGGTTCAAATCCCGGCGTGCGCAAGTAAATTTTATTTAATTAATTGTGAAACAGCATAAATTAATTAAATAATATTTACTTGCGCACGCTGAGATTTGAACCCGCGACCTTCGGATTCGTAGTCGAGAGCCTTACCCCTCGTTAAAAATAATATATAGTATATTTGCGCAAGTTCCAGAGTGGAAGATACTCTCAGTATCGCCCTGGTGAAAGACCACCATTCAGAATTGAAACGTTGCTTGAAATGGATTTTTAGCCATGTTTGGTGACCAGATCTGAATAGCCAGGTATTTCCCCACCTTCCTCTACCCCCTCTCCTTCCCCTCCCCAATACCTTCAGCCTCACATTCCCCAATTGGGGATGCCATAGTCTCCAGACGGTTGGGAGCAGTTGAGACTCTTGTGCGGTATTCATGTAAAAAAAACAAAAAAAAACAAAAAAAAACAATTTTTTTAATATCAGACTTCCTTAGAATATGATGCAGAATCATCTACTTTTAGGAAGTATTTACTACCAATTTCTGAACACCGTTTGATGTTGATGTGAACATTCATTTGGGCCATAGTGCTTTTTTAAAGTTACATTATTTTTCCTTTCAACCATCTTGGTGTTGCCATTTTAACGATCATTAAACAACACTCTATTTTTTTTCTCACATAAAGTGCAATCTCTCAAAAATATACTAATTTGTCTCCCCAGGTATCCCTGAGAAAAGTGAGTTCCTTCTCTCCACGTTGGTGGCAGACCTGTCCCTCTGGACTGCAGCCACAGGGCAGCCGGAGACGGACATCTGCGATTCCTCGCTGCAGAAGGTCCGGGAATTGTGGGCTGCGGAGACCAGCACGGACCGCACTGCCAGACCCGCTATTCTGGACAATATGCTTACGGTGAGAACTGAACAACTCAGAAACTTAACTAATTACATGTAGATCCACCTAAAACAAAAGACCGTTTCCTAGCATTGTTAGGAGGTGAGAACGGTGTGGCAAGCCACCAACGAATGCTAGCGATCTACTAATAAATCACACCCTTTGTAATATATAATTTGTAATATATATGCCAAAAGATGTGCGTCAGTGCACCTTCCTCTAACTAACTAACCATCACATTGTTTCTTCGGTGAGGTCGGCAGAGAGAATAGACCACCATACATCTCTGTCTTGGCACAACATGTAAAGTTTTTTTTAATTAAAATGTACTTTTTAAAGCTTTTCGCTTGCATTATGATTATTATATTAATTATTGAAACAATCTGAATAATTTCAAACAAATACGAACTAGCAAAATATATAGAATATGAAAGATGCAAGCATATGAAAGAGTGAGACATATTGTCGGGCCAATGCCAAAGTCGCGAATCTGCAAAAAGCATCGCCTCGAGATATTAAGGTTTGAAGTCTCTAAGACTGGCATCAAAAATCGATTTATATTGTTACTAAACCAGCTTCATATGCATTCTTCTTCGTATGGTGGAGGTCATAGTGGGATGCTGAGGTTATTCAGCCAGTATATATATTTATACATTGGGGGTCATTTGGTTCAGCACAGATGTGTCATAGAGAAACTGATGAAGACGACATTCTTCTAATATGTGTTCTGTTGTTGAATATGTCCACATTTATAAAGTTCAGAATCCTTTAGGTCCCATTTATGCATCATATACGCACAACGGCTGTGACTGCACTGGATACGTTTTAACGAGGTTCACGTCTTCCGAGGGAGAGAGAACCCTGGCAATTTAATAGTAAGGTCTACAACGTTGTGCTTGTTTTTCACATCCATATGCATTAATATCGATTTTTGATAACAGTTCAAAAACCTTATCAGTATCTCCAAATGATGCTTTTGCAGAATCGCAACTTTGGCATTGGCCCGACGATATAAATGAATTTATGTATTTTTTCATAATCTACATTAAGCAATTGTACACCAATATATTACAGTAATTAAGAAATGTTTTTTAAAATTTTTTTAATTATTTTTTTTATTTTAGTTATTTGTACATTTATGTTTACAAAATAACTAATTATAACTTATATACTATTTTACATATAGCTAATGATAATTTAAAAACTAATGGATTTTCTTTGCTTAACTTAATGTGTCTTTTACAATCTGTTTTAAATTTATTAATTGGTGCAATTTTGATTGGATCCGGCAGAGCATTACAGCATTTCACCCCTTTATAAAGTATTCTGTTTTGCGTATTGACTTTGTTCTTTTTCGGTAGTCCAATTTCCTTAGACGTTCTTGTGTTATGTCTATGAATGTCCATGTTGTAAGTAATTTTGTTGGAGAAATATATTGGTAACAAACTGTTTCTGATTTTATGTATAAAAATCAATGCGTTCAATGTCAGCATTTGTTTCCCTGTTTGCCAATTTGATTCCTCTAACATTTTAGCTACTTTTGAATATCTATTTCACTTTAGTATTATTTGCATTGCTCTATTTTGAAGAATTTGTAATGGGTTCTGTTCTCTGTCGTTACACAAGTAAAGTATGGTTGAGCAGTAGTTAAAATGTGGAGCAATAATAGAGTTGAAAATTGTAAGTGTCGTCTTTCCCGACATTTTTGGACGTATTCTTCCCAAAAGAGAAATCCTTCTTCCCAATTTTCTTTTTGACATATATGTTCAGCATGTTTATTAAAGTTAAGTTTTATGTCTAATGTAACTCCTAAGTATTTCATTTACATTTTCAATAATTTCACCATCAATTTTTATTTTGCTTTCGCTGCATGTCGAATTATCATATATTTTGTCTTTTTTGTATTCAATTTTAGTTTGTTTATTTTTAGCCACCTTGATAAATTTTCTAGTTCATTTTTCAAAATATTGATTAATTCCTTATAATTATCTTCAATTATGTATATGAGTGTATCATCAGCAAATAATCGTACTTTGCACTTTGAAAATATTTTTACCATGTCATTAAAATAAATAATAAATATTGAAGGTCCGAGGACTGATCCCTGCGGTACTCCTAAATTATTCTGCATTGGTTTTGAGAATTTATTGTTTACTTTTGTTGCTTGTTTTCGTTCTTTCATATATTCTTCTATTAATTTTATACTTAAATCTGAGAAACCAATTTCTTTAAGCTTTCTTATCAGTAGTTCTCTATTTATAGTTTAAAATGCCCTTTGAAAATCCAAAAATATTGCCAAGATAAATTTGTTACTATTTATTCCTTCCTTTCATTCTTCAACTAAAATAAATTAAATGCTAATGATGTTAAAGTATAATAAATGAATTAGTTTTTAGATTAGGAAATGCCACACCATGTTGTCTCATTAACATTCCTGTTTCAGCTGGCGGAATCCCGCCGCCTCCTGAGCATCCGCTCCGCAATGAGAGATGGCAGCCGCCAGTCCGCCGACAGCGCCGTGATGGACATCCACCACGCCATTTCCGCCTGGCGCGTTTGCGTGCCCCAACTGGACGACGACACTCTGGCTTGGGACGTTCGGCTGGCTTGCAGGTGATGCCGTAACTCTATTATAATGCGTGTTTTTTATTTGTTAAATAGAATTTACGAAAAAGCCACATTGCCAAACCGAGCTGTCATACTATGCTCACGAGTTCGCTCGTCGATTCACACCACTTATTGACGACTTCATGATTTTTACGGTGCACATAATCGTTCGTCTGAGCAAGCCATCATTCGAACTGTGGATAGATTTCGTATCATATACTCTCTACATGATGCAATCACATCAACTCATCGGAGGAGTGTGCGTACTGAAGAGAATATCGCTACTGTCGTGAGTTAATACAATCACGTGTTTTACTTCCAGGTCATCATACGCGGCCCACCTCCAGTATGCCATCAAGACCCAACTGACGGACAAAGCAGAGAGGGAACACATCCGGTGGATGACGGAGTCCCTATGCAGGGTCCAGCGCCAAGCGGAGCTGCACCTGGTGCAAGCGGCCATCCACCAGAAGAACCTGGAACTGTCCCTTAAATTCATAGACAAACATCTGGAGTAAGTGGATAAACAGTGTTTAGGTGCTTGGTGAATTCCTGTGCCAGACTTTTGGTCTGTTTCTGTTAAAGTTTCTGCTGTAATAAAATCGATGGTAGAAAGGCAAAAGGAGTCAAGCGATGAGCACCAAACTTTTCAGGAGAGCAAAACCAAAATTTGGAAAATGTGTATACATGTATACATATTTCTTTAACGTTCAATGGGGTCTCTGAAGCATGCCCTATAGCAGCTTTTCATCGAGTGGACTGTAATACGACTAAATTGCATTCGATGAATTTGAAATCATGGGAAAAATTGGTGTGAAAGGAAACGTCCTACCTTATACTCGTATAAGTGGAAATGTTTGGTGGTCTTCTTTCACACACTGCACAACTGTGGAATATCCAATGATTTGGTGCGACACGATGAATTTGCGACACGAGAAATATTATGATATGTTCACACACCGAGAGCCATAGTTCAACTGACTATGTCACAATTTTACCGCAGAGGGCTTCACTCAAGGTAGGTAGGACCTTGTGGGAAGGGCAATGGAATTTGAACAATATTTAGAAGGACATTGGGAAATGGAATATTCTAAAAACTGTTTCAACACTAAACAGTCACAATAAATTATGTAGACATTTGTACTTAAAAATAATGTTTTTTTTTCTTCATATTATGACGGCCTCCATGGTCGAGGGGTAAGGCTCTCGACTACAAATCCGTAGGTCACGGGTTGAAATCCTGGTTTGCACAAGTATATTTTGTTTAATTAATTTGTGTTGTTTCACAATTAATTAATTAAAAATAATATATGGTATATTTGCACACATTCCAGAGTGGAAGATACTCTCAGTATCGCCCTGGTGAAAAACCACCATTCAGAATTGAAACGTTGCTTGAAATGGCTTTAGGCGTGTTTGGTGACCAGATCTGAATAGCCAGGTATTTCCCCACCTTCCTCTTCCCCTTCTCCTTCCCCTCCCTAATACCTTCAGCCTCACAACATTCCCCAATCGGGGATGCCATAGTCTCACTGGCTCCAGACGATTGTGAGCAGTTGGGACTCTTGTGCGGTATTCATATAAAAAAAAGGGGCCATGTGACATAATATTTAGAGCTAAGTATAAACTAGGGCTAAGTGACAAATCATAATGAAAAAAAGACAACATGAACAATGGTCATTTGACCATAATGCTATTAAGATACATTCATCAAAATCATAAATCTAAGTGGTACATGACTATTTGTGTGCCACTGTTTGTCTAACCAGTACTGGTAATCTAACTGTTATACAACAGACATTCTTCAGAATAGAGTACAACAGGTGGAAAGAGCAGAAAATGGAAATGGGGTCAAAGACCCTTTTTGCATTGATATGTGAGCAGTGTGCGTATTTCATTCCAACAATGATCCCTTGATTGTACAACAGGTGTAAAGAGCGGAAAATGTAAATGGGGTCAAAGACCCTTTTTGCATTGATATGTGAGCAGTGTGCGTATTTCATTCCAACAATGATCCCTTGATTGTACAACAGGTGGAAAGAGCGGAAAATGTAAATGGGGTCAAAGACCCTTTTTGCATCGATATGTGAGCAGTGTGCGTATTTCATTCCAACAATGATCCCTTGATTGTACAACAGGTGGAAAGAGCGGAAAATGTAAATGGGGTCAAAGACCCTTTTTGCATTGATATGTGAGCAGTGTGCGTATTTCATTCCAACAATGATCCCTTGATTGTACAACAGGTGGAAAGAGCGGAAAATTGAAACGGGGTCAAAGACCCTTTTTGCATTGATATGTAAGTATTTTACGTATTTAATTCCAACAATGATCCCTCGATTGTCTCCAGAAATGCCGAGGAAGAGGAGCAACTGTCTTGGGGCTTGCAGCAGGCCAAATTGATGAAACTGAGGATCGACAACATAGCTGACATCAATGAAAGAGTGCCGGCCATCATGAATGCCTGGGAATTTGGAGGTAAACAATTATTAAAGAAAAAATTAATAATATTGCATTTTTTTTTAATGTTCATGGAGTGAATTAAGCCGTAAAGAGCATTGGAGCTACACGCTCCCTGAATTTCGCCCAATCTAAAAATTCCTGAGCGCCGAAAAATTCGTGGTTTATAATAAAGTGATTGTTTTATTTAATACATATTTAATTGTAATTGGTATAGTTCCACCGGCGATACTCTTATAGATACATAATATTATAAAACTGAAATCCCTTCTTTACACTTCCAGAAAGTGTACGAAACACTTATCACTACAGCGGGGACGTGGAGGCCAGCGTCCATCTCTTGGTGAACGCCTCCGAGATGGCGGACAAGCTGTGCTCTCACCTGCACGACTCGGGCTGGGAGAACCCGGCCAACAAGGCACGGATCAGAACGGCGCTAAGGGAACTTTCTAAGGATATGCCTAGCTTTGCTGATTTGGCAGACAGTGGTTAGTTGGATTTATCATTATAAGCGGAATATGTTGCTTGTGCAATGATGGAGGACTTGAACCCACAAAATCTGGGTGGGAACCCAATGCATTTTGCAACTCAGCCACTGACCAGTCAATTATTATTATATGGTATTAGAACATGATATAACCATTATACATATCGTTGCTTTGTAAGAAGAATGATATAACTCATTATTAAAATGCACTTTTCTTTCAAATTCAAGTGAATGTAGCTAAAAATTCTAATAATATTACATTTATTGTATTTCTCACTATTGTAAAAGGGTTAAAAACTTATTTTGACATCATTGTTCTTGATAAACATTTTTGATAAATAAAACTGAAACAATTCAAAATATTACATTATTCTGCTGAAAACATTGCTCTAATGTGAAATGTGTCACTCTCTCTGAAAATCGATGTGCATTCACTTTCGCGGTTCCGTATGAACTACTAATGTGTCATTGTTTCGATAGCTCTCTGAAAGAATCCCAATTCTGGCTTGGCGAAGTTAATCTGGAGAACCAGATGAGAAAAAGGTGATAGGAAGGACTGAAGAGAAACAGGAAGTGCCACGGAAATTCAATAAGTTTACCTTGGTTCATGGATCTCCTTTAGCACTTAATTCACCTCACTGAAACTTCATGGTAATCCAGAATTGGCCAGATGCTGCGGTCGCGGCGGTGAATACCCTTTGTTAACTGCCCGACGAGTGTTAAGATCGAACTGTCTTCGGCTCTTTCTTCTTCTAGTGACAATCGGGATCGGATCGAGGGGTGGGGGGTGGGGGGAAAGTCGACAATTATGCATTTAAGATGCCAAAACAATCATTATTTCTGAAAACCGTTGGAGATATTCTCCAAATAAGAATAGTGACACTACTGCCCTCTAGCGGCGAGTAGGAATGGTACGAGTTGTGACTCGTGACTAGTGTGCTAATATCGAAAAAAAAATAAAAACAACATTATTGATGTTGTAGCCGAAAATTTTATTAAGATTTCCAGGAATTTTCGGATTGGTGGTGCGCTGCACCGGTTTGCTGAAAAATTTTTATACAAAAATTCAATTCTTTGAAAAAAAAAATCATTTTCGCTTACAACAACATCAATAATAGTAAATTTTTCAATCTGAGAAATCTAGCACACTTAAATGTCACAAGCTGCCACTGAACGGTGCAGAAGTGTTACTCTGCCAGATAAAAGATTATTGCTTTTAGAGTTCATTTTTTTAAATGATGACTTTTGAGATGCGTCACTCTTCTTGCAAACCAACGATATTATTTACTTTTTTAAGTTATAATAAATATAAAATAATGTATGCTTCATATATAAGAGAAACAAAGGAGATGGCCCATGAACCATTATTAGTATTGCACCGTGTTTTGGCATTTTAAATGCATAATTGTATACTACCCACTCCTCCTTACCTGATCCGATTCCTATTGTCACTGGAACAAGAAAGGGCCGAAGACAGTTCGATCTCAACGCTCGTCGCGGAGTGAGCAAAGGTGTTAACGCCGCGACCGAAGCATCTGGCCAATTCTGGATTAGTGAAGTTTCAGTGAGGTGAAATAAGTGCTAGAGAATATCCACGAACAAGGTAGGCCTATTCAATTTCCGTGGCATCCTCCTGTTTCTCTTCAGTCCTTCCTTCACCCTTTTTTTCTCATCTGGTTCTCCAGATTAACTTCGCCGCCAGCCCAGAATTGGGATTCTTTCAGAGCTATCGAAACACACTGCGTGCGCAACGCATGTCGCCAACATCACTTCCCCATACTGCTGCAAATCGTATCTACACGCAGTTTTCTTGCCTTTGTTTCTACCTACACTGTGCTGAGAGATAATAACTATCATTTCCGTGGTCGACTCCATACCCCAACACAATCTTTTTATCAACCCTGTTCTCCGTTATGATAGCTTTTTGTTTATATTATTGTTCACCTGACAAAGGGACAGAGAAACCTGGAGTGCTATTCTGGTTATTTTCAAGGAAGATTCCTTACCCTTTTCCTTATACTTAAAAACTTCTTGCTTAATTGCGGTTCCGATTCTCTCGGATGACAGCTGTCAGCTGTTATGAAGCAAATGACATTCATAAAAAATATCAATGTTTCCGTAGTTTTAACAAGAGAAAAACTCAATATTAATTAAGTTACCAATTACAAGGAAAAATATAAGGAATCTTCCTTAAAAAGAACGGGAATAGTGCCCCTGGTAAGGTGTTATAATCCTATAAAGATAATTACAAAAAAAAATCTATTGATTCATCTATAAATCAATAGAATAATTGAACAGTTCATTCTGTTGCGTGATTTTCTCAACTACGAACTTACAACAAATTTGAATTCGTAAGGAAAATTAATTAAAAAATATTTTTATTGCCCTCATCCTCTATCTCAGCCCTTCACTGACCCCCATCTGCCGTTGAGGCCACCACCACCCCTTGGAACTCTCCAACACCCCTTGGTGGGCGATATTACCTGCGTTGGGAATCTCTGGTTTATATTAAAATATGGTTTTAAAGTGTATATCTGTGTATAATATTATTTTTTAGCAAACGGAGCTGACACATTGCAGCCCAGGCTAGTGGAATACAGCACACACTTGTTGAATGAAGCTGTTAAACTAGCCGAGGCCCCGAGACCAACTTCAACCAACACTAAAAGGACCACAAAAATGGCCATCGTTGAGTCCCTGAACGCCGAAGACAGTTCCGATGAAACGATGACCGAAACTGACGGAACCAATCAAGCCTCGAGTATCAGCTGTCAAATTGATACGGATATATCGTACGAAGAATTTACCCAGTCGGACTGCAAGCCATTTTCTTCCAGACGACACATGGAGTTTGTGGGTGAAACTCACATGCAAATGGTTCGGTACTGCCGTAAGGCCAAAGCTGAATATTCCAGTGGTAAGTTTATATGTGATTAATTTATTTATTTTTAATGTAAACTAGCTGATGTGTATCCGGCCTTGCTCGGGTACAATAATTGATTTGATAGCGAAAGTAACTATCTCCAATTAAAAAAACATTCATTTGAATATTTTATTTCATTACAAACGTTGATTTTTTAAAAATATATCTAAAATCATAAAGTTCTTAAGTAGGTTCCTCCTCGTGTTTTCCATTTTGAAAATATTCTACCCAAAAAAACCTTCTTCTTTTGAATATGCAATCTGTGGCTAACCAGAGTGTTATATCTATGGGCTAACCTAAATAAAACATGGCAGGTTCAATGTTTTTCATACTAATCTTAAAACGTTATATCAACAGTTTTACATATTGAATTTCATTCAAACTACTCTCTAAACCTTCCCGGCACTAATAAGAACAAACTGTGCTATTTTCAGTGAAACCGGTCCAGTAATTTTCGAGAAAATCGAGGACAAACAAACAAACTTACATTAATTTTTATATACGAGGTGTGTTCAAAAGAAAAGGTGAATTTTGAATATTTTCGAAAAGTATTTATTTATTCATCAATATCCATTTTCTCCCCTTCAAAGTAATCCCCCTCAGATATAATGCACTTATGCCAGCGCCCAATTCTCGAAGCACTTCTGGAATGCGCTTTTCGGTATGGTCATCAGCTCGTTCTTCGATTCTGACTTTATCTCATCAATTGTGGCAAAACGCTTTCCTTTCATTGGTCTCTTCAGTTTCGGGAATAGGAAAAAGTCGCAGGGAGCCAAATCTGTTGTTGTTTGTTTTTGGCCAAATAATCACGAACAAGCATTGATGTTTGAGCTGGTGCATTATCGTGATGCAAAATCCATGATTTGTTTTTCCACAATTCCGATCGTTTGAGCCGTATTGCTTCACGCAAACGTTGTATAACTTCCTTGCAGTATTCCTTATTAACCGTACGACCTGTTGGCAAGAACTCACGATGCACCACGCCATCATAATCGAAGAAAACAGTGAGCAAAACCTTCACGTTTGATCGAACTTGGCGTGCTTTTTTCGGTCTTGGCTCTTCTGGCCGCTTCCATTGGGACGATTGGGCCTTGGTTTCGACGTCATAACCATATACCCACGTTTCATCACCAGTTATGACCCTTTTGGGCAAATCTGGATCGTCGTTGACGTCATTCAACAACTCCTGAGCGATACTAATGCGACGTTGCTTTTGCTCTAAATTTAGCAATTTCGGACCAAACTCCGCTGCCGCACGTTTCATGCCCAAAACATCCGAGAAAATTCCATGGCATGAGCCGATTGATATGCAACATCCTCTGCAACTTCCCTAATAGTGATTCGACGATTTTCCAAAACAATTTTCTTCACTGTTTCGATGTTTTCTTCGTTTGTTGACGTGGTTGGAACTCCAGGACGCGCATCGTCATTAACATCTTCTCGGCCTTCTGTAAAGCGCTTGTACCACTTATAAACACTTTTTGAGACAAAGTAGACTCGCCGAATACTACAGTCAACATTTTATGTGCGTTGGAGCACTTTATTCCATTTTTAACGCAAAATTTAATACATATTCTTTGATCCATTTTTTGTGTGTTTTAAAAACTAAAAAATACTTGCAGAACTTTATAATAACATTATTAAATTTGATTTACATTAAATTAAAAGAAAAAAAATTTAATGGAGTTCTACGAATTAAACACAAAAACAATTAATAATGCCTCATCTGTCATAACATCACACTTAAATATATATTTTTTTACATTCAGTAACCTACCTCAGAATAGGTTTCACCCAGTGAGGTAGGTAATGTAAACCATAATAATAGTAGTTGGATGATTTGTATAGCGCCGTTTTTGTGAAAAATCACCTCAAGGGCAATAATACAATAATATAATTATGTAACACATATTGTTGATGGGTAATATCAGCGCACTAAAAGTTAATAAGTTATTATATTTTTTTAGAAAACTTGTGCTTGGATTTAACGAGCCATATAATAAGGGGAGTACTGCAGGCAATGAAGTGCGGGCATCGTGAGGCGAGGAAACTGTTCCCCGTCTTGCTTCTGGAGCTCGAGCAACTGCCACCCGATAGTCCTACCATTGAACTATTCAAATCTGAGGTAAACATACTGACTTAATGCCACCTGGCAATTTCTTCCAACTTACCCATTTTATTAGCCTTTAAGTACGGACATCATTTTTTATTAACACTGCCCTGGACGCGAGGTCTCACAGGCTCCCATATTCACATGCAACTTTATTTCGAAAAAATGATTCCGAATCATTTTAAATCTTATATCAAATTATACATTTCTAATAATTAAAAAAAAACCTGTAAATATAATCAACTTTATTATTAAAAGTATAGAAATATTAAAAATTCAACATTTGTGGCACTTTTCCGGCTATATTGACTTTGGCTATATTTTTAGTAATTAAAAGAATCTAAAATTATTTTTATCTCAAATTCTAATATGTGATGAACAAAAAAAACATAATATTCAATTCTGGTAACAAAAACAAAAATTCTGACACTGGACGTGCAGTCCAGAATCCAGAAGAGGGCTTCGAAATAATATCTGAGCGGAATGATTTCGTAAATGCCACAACACAAAAAATGTATTACCCACATCTATTGTTGCAAATTGAGAAACTAACTATTGGAACTTACCACGTGGATTTTAATCTACAGCAAAAACTTGTGAAAAATCTTGTTTTCAGGTGGAAGAAATCCCATCGTGGCTGTTCTTGCCCTGGTCCGCCCAGATCTTGGCCCACCTGCCCACACTGCACGGGCCCCTGTACCCTTTGGCCACCAGCCTGGCCCTGCAATACCCCGCCGCCCTGCGCCATCACTACCGCCTCTCCCGGCACACCTGGGAAGCTAAACGTTCATCCATAGGACACATCATAGATCGGTAAGCTGTAATAGTAAATTTTTTTTTTTACCATAATTCCACACAGGAGACCCTTACGGAAATAATTTCCCTTAAGGCCTATATCATCTTTGGGGATGCTGTGTGGAGGGTCTTTTAGAGGATAGGAAGGAGTGAACTTGGGTCTTGAAGAGACCCATGTGGTAGGATGGAGGAAACACAGTCGCAAAAGCGACCCTTTCTCATGTGACAAATGACGACTGTGTGCAAATGTTGGGCACGCATTTGACATGTTTCCCGACTATGCACTGGTGCCGAAGGGATCAATGATGCTAATTCCTCACAGCATTTTCCATTAAAATACCGATAAAACAAGGACAGCATTCCCACCTGACGTCTGTGCTCCAAAGATTGCAATCCGTTTGTTAAGATCGGCGAATCTATCAAACGGACCCCCCGTTTCTGCACAGAGTCAAGGTTTTTTTTTCAGATATTTTGGGACTCCCGACCAGAGGTAGCTACCAAATTCTACAGTGGGGCGCACTTGCGATTTGTACAGGGTCAGCAGTTGTGTGCTATTGTGTTCATGAACTATACATCAAGATTTTTTTTTTAAAGAAACATTTCCAGGTATAATCTGCAAAATTTGAAAAGGAAAAGATACAGAAAATAAAAAGGTAACGGTCGCATTCAATGAGGTTTATAAGTTATAATATGTGTATCCTAGTACATATAAATAAATTAATTAATCATTTTTCATTTTAGCTTCGATGAACTTCTCATAGATGGCAATACGGAATCCTTGGTCCAAGCTCTACGCACCCTCTGCTGCCCCATCACGTTGCTCAAGAACTCTCTCATTCAACTAATGGTCGCATTACAGACTCTAGGTATGATGATTCTCAGTTTTGGAATCCGCGTTACATTATAAAAGTTAGCATAAAAAAATCTGATTCACAAAAATTCAAACACAATGTAAAAGATTTGATTAAAAGTAACGATTGGGCATTTACCGGTGCACTCACCCAAATTCGAAATTATTGATTCAACGATTTACGAAGCATATCTTAATATAAGTATATATTCATAGGTATTTTAAAACTATAAAATAATTTGCAAAATTACTGCCTCAACACAGGCTAGCCTAGTGAGGCGGGATATGTGAAACTTCAACTATAACTGTTATTATATTATTTTCTATTTTACTTTATAAACCACTGTACACTTACATTATTATATTATACATGTCTTTGAGTTATAGTTAAATTTAATTACAATAAAGATATTATTATTATTCTATATGTTAACCGATTAGAAATATTTCAAGAGCGATTTCTTAAATTCCTCAATTTTAAAACATTCAATACACAGTAGATCCCCGTTAATTCAAAATCCACAGGACATTGAAAATAAATTTCAAATCAACGAATTCACACGTAATTCGGCCGCCCTTTGAAATTCGGATAGGTATTTGAAGTAAATTCGTAATAATACGACTTATTCCCGTGTAAATCCAATTTTCGCGGTTAATAAATGATGCGGCCGGTTCTTCAAATTCATATACTCAAAGTAAATTCATAAACATATTTCATTATTTCTGTGTAAATCGATAATACACGCCCAGGCCTTAAAGTTCAGATATTTCAATAAAATTTGTAAAAATACAATGTATTCACCTGTTAATCGAAAAATCAAGGTCGATTACCGGCGCGGCCGGCATGTCTGTTTCAGAATTACAAAGTAATAATTAGGATGATGTAAATCGAATTTTTGCCGCGTTTTATCTCTACGGGGCCGGCCTGTCAGATTCAGATTTATGAATTTCTATGACATATTTTTTTATAATACTGTAAATACATGAACCAACATTTTTTATTTTACAAAATGTATGTATTAAAAATATGGTGTTAACTTGACTTTTGCTAATGACGTGGAACGTTTCCTACTCCTCCGTGAAAAATAAGCCAAAAAGTAGCTTATAATAAGTAGAATAAGTTAGGTTATCTTCAGTTTTACTTAAAACATACAAAAACATGTTTTTGTCATTAAATATTTGAATCGCGAAAAATCGATCAAGAATCAAATGATGTTTGACTTTTTCATTCTGTTGACACTTTTTATAACAAGTCATTTGTTGAGTGGAGCTTTCCAGTAGAATCGATTCCTAACTTGATTGTAAATTTGATCGTTACTTGATTGAGAGTTGCGTTGGAAAGAGCGAAGTTGTGTATTTGAGCAGTGTTGAGCCAATATTTCGGCTCATTATTGGCTCAGTAGGATTGAGAAGAACGGACTTTATTAAGGTAATTTTGGTAAATGCGAGAATTAACGAGTAAAACCTAAGATTTATCTTTTTCCACGACTTTTACAGTAACATTTGTAATGCAATATGGCACTGAACGGAAAACTCCTAGAGACGTGATCATGATGATATGAAATAAAACTGATGTCATGAGTTTATATAATACCGTCAAATTACTAATTAATATTTATCTTTCAGATGAATCGAATTCGATTAAAGCAATTGAAGAACTAATATCGACCATCTATCCCGGGGGTAATTCTATTGCTGGAATCCGCATTCGAGGGCCCGTTTTCAACCAACTGGATTCCTATAAAACTTCACTGGAATCACTTCTGAAAAATGGTAAACTTTCCCAACATTAACTTGCAGAAGAATTGAATTGAGCAGTTCACGATGGCGTGCTGATATCAACCCAGAGGTGTGGAATGAGAGGCGTACAACTGGCAGAGGAGGATGAAATTAGAAGAAATTCTGTAGAAATTAAATTCCTGATGTAAACATATTGAACAAAATTAAGAAAGGAACGCTTATATGTTTGGGATATTTAGAATGAATGAACCGAGAACCAAGTTACCGAGTACCAAGACAGAGTTTTGTGATAGTCCATCCGCGCTGGTTACCCCTGATGGTCACTTCTGTTTTATCATGGAACTGTCTCCGGCTGTCACATGTGTGTCGGACCAATATTTTTAATTAAAAAATTCAAATCAAAATTTCTCAGAATTTATAGGTCACCGGCGTTGCCCGGTATTACGAATGGTTTTGAGGAAAGTTTTGAGCCACAAATAAACAAACAAACATCACCCGGGACACTCTTCTTTTATATATAATAATAATAATAATAATAATAATAACAAAGCATTTATATAGCGCAGTTTTGTGTTATTTCACTTCAAGTGCGTTTACTATAAATAAACTTAAACATGATTAAATAAAATATAGACACTTAAATATGATATAGATATAGATATAGATATTAAATATGATATAGACACTCTTCTTTATTCTATAGACATATGTTGAAATACGTATATGAAATTTCCAAATTTTTTTCAACCCCACAAGAAAACCATCATAATATGATAATTTATTCATTAGTAAAGTTGTACTAGTTAATATAGGTACCAACAGATGGCACTGATTGCTACATTTGTGATTTGTACCGAAAGGCACAGCTTTTTTCGATCTTTTTGATCTCTCACCTGTTTCTTTCAGCAATGTACTGGCTAATATATATTTTTTAGACGACAAGATCTTCCGCACCGAAGAACTGCGCAAAATATGCATTAGTCTCAAAGATGCTGATGATGTCAAGCCCATCACCGGGCGGAGGAATCTGGCCAACTTCAGCCCCTTTTTGGCCCGCTACGGCGAGGAGCAAGACGGTGACCTCGAGGTCTTCGGTCAGTACGACGGCTTCAGGAATATGCCCCCAAACGTGCTGGACCACGTGAAGATCGGGAGGTTCGATAGTGAGGTTGGAAAATTTATTTTTGTTCAAATTTTGTGTTTAATATGTTCGAATTATATACCGAAAAATTATGGCCGCCAAAAAATGTTTTCACATTTAGAAATATCGTTACATTAATGAATAGATTTGTTTTTCAAATTCTACGGACTGAACGTACGGGTGCCGGACTGCACTCCGTACGACAACATAGAATTAGCTTCCGTGCATGATGAATTAATTAATTTTTAAATTCTTACTGGGGTAAAGGAACTACACGATTATAACATAGCAATCAATTGAATCTTGAAGAAGGTATAGTTGTAAGTACAAATTTACTTCAATAAGTCAACTGCAATAATATCTGAAAATTCAACATAAAATGGTAATAATTTTAAACACGCGCAGTTCGGCGTATTGAAATTTTCACCCATATGCGAAGGCCACAGACTAATGTAGCATCTATCACCAGTGCATAGAGTTTAATGTTGCGTGAAGACGGAAACATTTCACAACAATATTCCAAATTCGACAAGCGTCTAGGAGGCAGAGCCTCCGAGACCACCCTTGGATCACTTATATTGGGGGAGTAAAAGATTACATGAAGATTAAAATATATTTTTTTATTTATTTCCAAAAACAAAATAATTATAACAATTATTTTTATAAACAATAATTATTAGCCTGAAACACTCATCCAAATTGAAAAAAACCTTCCGAGAAAAGATAAATGTCGCCGACAGGACTCGAACCTGCACCCTTCTGATTGCCGGTCAGATGCTCTGACCGGCAATTGTTACCCTGCACAAAAATCTTGTCTTAAAAACTTTAGTTTATCAATTAAAAAATAATTATATTTTCACTTAACTAAAATGAAAACCTAAATAAATACATTACAATTTTTATTATTTTATTAATTTAGTTTCAGAAGGAGAATTTACTTATATACAATATACCTATCTTTTTTAATTTCATCAGGAAGGCAATTATATAAATTGCCCCCCCTCGTAGCTAATGGATTGCTTGCCGTATTGTTATATAAGATTGATCTGTATTTTGGTAAAACCAGGTGACCGTGCTGTCCACCCTGCGCAGACCGGTGCGACTGAGTGTGATAGGATCCGACGGCAAGAGATACGGCTTCCTGATGAAGAGTGGCGAGGATCTTCGCCAGGATGACAGGATCCAGCAACTGTTCCAGCTCATGAACCATCCTCTCGCCGAGACTGGCATGGCCATCTCCACATACAACGTGAGTCCTACTTGTATTTGAATAGTCACCTGTATATAATTAGTTTCTTTAAAAAAAATAGGTATAAAATAAGCTATTGCGCTCCAAAATAGCTCCTGAAGTCCCAAAAACTCTTCTTCCATTTTGTTTTTGTAGGAAAGTGAAATTAAAAGTTTTTAAAATTGAATAATAACTATATTATCTAAGGAAAAAGATAAGGAATCTTCCTTAAAAAGAACGGGAATAGTGCCCCTGGACTATATTATGCGAAACTGCATGATATA
The DNA here is from genome assembly GCA_022606495.2 of Halesus radiatus. Taxonomy (NCBI): domain Eukaryota; kingdom Metazoa; phylum Arthropoda; class Insecta; order Trichoptera; family Limnephilidae; genus Halesus; species Halesus radiatus. The sequence goes on along the minus strand of JAHDVE020004668.1, from coordinate 61,609 downwards.
ATAAATTTTATGTAAATACCTCAAAGGACCGTATGCGAGCGTTTTTGTGATGCATACGTTTAATAGTATTTAGGAAAATAAAGAAAGGTAAAAGGTAAATCAAGGACCTTGTGAAATGTACATAATTGCACACAATAATAATTCCACTTACTCCGAGTAGGTGACCAATTACTACTAACTGGCGTGTACAGTTTAATGCCATTATGTCTGATTTACATTTGTTTCAGGTGATCCCCCTTTCCCATGACACGGGACTTATAGAGTTGGTGGAGGGCTGTGCCACCCTCAAGCAACTGGCCTGCCACGCGAATCCTCAATTTGAAGGTAAAATAATCTCTTGTGGACGATTGCTAGCCATTGGAAATAACAGCTAGATGGCGTTAACGCCAAATGCTATTGATCAAAATTTGCCTCAATAGTTAGTTAAATATATATATATATGTATATGTACAGTTAAACTTAATTTTTGCGTTTTTAAAGGGAACGATAAAAAAATGTTAAATTGAGAAAATGAAGAATTCATGAAAAAATTGAATTGTCAAGTACCTACTTAGTGTTTTCGAAACCATTAATGTTAACACGTTTACTGCTGACAAAGCAGCTCACGAGTGTTCATACAAAACAAATGTGTGCATTGTCTCTGGCTCATTTGACACTCTCTCATTTATAAAGCACGGTTCACATAGGACAGGTCAACACTGATATTTTATGTATATTAATTTCTACTTTTATTAATTTATTTTATATTAATGGTACTTTAAAAAAATTTCAGTTCTTAAAGGTAAAATATTACAGCAGCGAATGTGTTAATTAACTGTAATACTTCCTATCTTTGAAAAACCACAAAACCTCATTTATTGTCTTTATTTTGATATGAAAAATCTATGTTTCTTTTCTTTTCCATGCACCATGCATTCCTGTATTTCAATTTTTTCAGTAATTGAAATAATTTCCGATTTTACGCACAGCATATTGAAAATTCAACTTATTTAAACACTCGCGAATGAATTTGGCGCCTTAATTATCACAACCTAAAACTAGTTTCGTAATTTTAATTGAATAAAACTTTTTCTGAGAAAGTCAAAATTCCTGCACAACATTACCAATTAATATTTTCCACAATATAACCGTTTTAGTGCTATGCTTATTTTGCAAGTATGTATACGTGTATAAATTACTACAGATATTCTGTGTTTTCAATTAAAAAAAGTATAGTATTCAATAAAAATGCAATAACTTGGACAAATATCAATCAATTTTAATGATTTTTTTTTAAATTATACAAGTAAAGAATGAAATTTTATGAATATTATAGTTCTAATAAAAAAAAACTACACAACTACAAAAAATATAAGATTATTTCACTTCACAATTGTGTTTTTGAAAATGAATCCGAATCTTTTATTGCGATGAACAATAATGTCACTTCCGTCGTCACTGTTTTCATTTATCGGAACAAAGGTCTCGTCGTCCGTAGTGCCGCTGTCATTTGACACATTACGATCATCCGCAATAGAACTAACTTCCGACATAGTGAAAAATATCGATCCACTTTAGGGTGTATTTATTTTAACAGGATAAACAATAAATACAGTTATCAAGACACGCGCCAACCGCAATATACCACACTCATATTGAACACATGCTCTCCCGGGATGACAAAAAGCACACTGAAAATTGCAGCGCTACAGCGCTGCGTCGCAATTTACGTAATTAAAGCTTACAGCCTGTAGTCGCTGGGCCGCACTCGGTTAATACCATAATAATTTTTTTTTGTTATATTTCTTTTCACTTGACATTGCTTGAATAGATAATTATATTAATTATAAATTATATATAAATTATATATATGTAATTGATAATATCAGTTTTTGTTTTTGAAGAACTTTGGTTTCCAATGTACACTTGTTACTTAATATCAATAGCTTGGTAATGGTTTCCACACTTCCGTGTCATTCACTAGCGTTAAAACTAACTTAAATTATACAAGAAAACATGTTTAGTAAAGGTGACTTACAGGGTGCTATTATTTTGTTTACTAAATAATTTTTTTATTTAATTATTTTGTTTATTTCGAAAATCTTTAAGGTGCACAATTTAAATTGTATTAATATCAGAATGTTTAACCCCTCGATTCTTTTTGGGAGATATTTCTCACAGAAAACAAATAGCCATAGAGTTTTTTGGGGAGATATTTCTCCCAGCCCGAAATGGACTCATTTCATTTTGTACTATAGTAATGTATATGATTTAAACTGTGTTAGAAAGAGAAAAAACACACTTTTTATTGCCATTTAAAAGTTTACCATAATAATAGTACTTGGATGACTTAGTATAGTGCCGCTTTTGTGAAAAATCACCCCAGGGGTGCTGTACAAATACTACTTGCTAGGGTTTATCTTATTATGTACAGATACAGAAACATACTTACCCGGTAGGTCACTCCAGATTAAAACATTAAATTACAAAGTCTTCACTTGAGATGATTTTGCATGCACAGGACACATATACTCGTATTAGAAAACACTGCACATTGCATGATATTGCAGTTACTGTTTAAATCCTATTTGTCATTGATATTACATACATTAGAAGGTTATTGGCAAAAGAAGAGTAGTTATTTGTTTGAGATTTTTGATAATAATTATTTACAGTTACAAATATTTATATGTATTTACTTAGAACGTTGCGGACTATGAAAAGTTTCAAATTTTTCTGTTAATTACTTTAGGTAGGTACTAACGGCTAGCTTCGCTATGTTAATTAGGTATGCAACTGAACCATTCATGGATATGACTTTTCACATTTAAGAAAAATTATCATATTGTCAAAAGAATCTGGGCGTTAAACTTAGTTTTTTTAATCATTGAAGAAAATAATATTAACATAACCTAAATGAAAGATGAAACCAGACTAAAGGATAGAAACTAAAAATATTTCAGTCGCATCTGGGACTCGAACCCAGGTCCTCTGCCTATCCAGGGCAACGCTCAACCGACTTAGCTAATGAGACAAGTTCAATTTGTGTCATCTTCATCGATATCATGTCTCAAATTCAAGATTTGTGAATATTATCTTCCATTTTAATCTCATATTATTGGCAACTATTTTTATGATGTTTACAAAGTTCTACCCGAACTCAACTGCAAACTTAAACAGTGTCTCGGATTTACATCCGACTTTTTATTTATATGAGACATCTATTGACTTTTTATAAAAGTCTAAAGAATTCAATTTTTAATTATTAATTATTTTTATTGAGATTTAAAAACCTCATCGTAATATTTAATCATCGAAGAAAATAATATTAATATAACCTAAATGAAAGATGAAACCGGACTAAAGGACAGAAACTAAAAATATTTCAGTCGCATCTGGGACTTAGTTTTTATCTTTATTGAAGGTATGGCTTGTTTCTAAAAAAATGTACCAGTCTGAAGATAGACATGATTGATCGAAACCGGTCTAGTCATAAAATAAACAATTATATTCCAATGGCTATATTAAAAAATTGACAATCAGTGTTGGCATTTTTTTGAATTGTTGTCAACATCCAGTACTACTACGCATCCTGCCGCCTATGTATCCCACTGTAATATATGACATATATTATGCTCAAATGTTTTTTTCAGCTCTACTAAAGCAAGTAGGATTAGAAAGGGACCAGAATATTAGTGGGAATAATCTATTGGAGAAACACGCCCGCCTGGCATCTAACATCGAGGAGAGTGAGGATCTGTACAAAGAAGCAGTTAACAAATTTCCAAAGTATCTTCTGAGGTAATTATTACGTATATCATTTGTTTTCTTTGGATGAGAATATCAGTTACTTTTTAAAAAGGCTTAATTTGGTCATATGTATTCATGAGCAGTATTCATGAGCAAACCAATTGTCAATACGGATATTATAGTAATATTAATGCTCAATACTATTATTATTCTTCGAGTTAAAGTTTATAAAAAGGTATATATTTTTATTACTTGTGTTTAGTTATGGTTTTATGTACGGTAAAGCTCATCCTTGTTTTGACATTTGACATTCTAACCTCAAAACTGATAAAAACCGACCAGTTGATTTTGAGCGTTTTGGCGGGCTTTGAAAAATTGAAACTATAAAAATTATTTTAAGCTATGAAAATTTACTTTAGAAAAAAAACTAAATATACTGGTATTTAAGTTTGAGCGTTATTATTGATAAAAATAAAATTGAACTGGAGTTCCTTATTAGAATGTTACGTGTTATGTACTCGCATTATAACCGAAATTAGGTTGTTTAATACTGAAAAACCAGGGGAAGATTGATACAAGACGTGATAGAGGAAGGCGCCACACCTCACGGCTTTGAAAACTGTGGGACTGGTACGATTGCAGTTCTACTGAGGTGTCTGAGCAGCCGGCAGGGTGAAGATTACCAGCATATAGCCAAACTTTAATAAAAGAGAAGACTGAACTGCCACATTGTTAGGTCTGGATGCTTTAATTGAAATTTATTTATTTCAGAGACGCACTGATGAAGGTGGCCGTGTCACCGGATAATTTTGTGGTGATGAGAAGCAACTTCGTCAAGTCGCTCGCCCCCATGAACATCGCTCACTGGATTTTAGGTTAGAAACCAATTTCCTTTTCATAATAATTCATAAACCTTCATCCGCTTTCTGAGAGAGACTGATCACAAGATTCTCTTAGGATTTTCCTCTAAAAACATCTTTAATACAGGAGGCCCTGAGGGAAATAATTTCCCTCAAAGCCTATGTCATCTTTGGAGATGCTGTTTGGCAGGTCTTTTGGATGACAGGAAGAAGTTAACATGGGTCTTGAAGAGATCCATGTTGTAGGACGGAGGAAACAGAGACTGGAAAATCATTCCACAGCCGAGCTGTTGAACACAAGAACAAGTCGTATAAGCGACCCGTTCTCATGTGACTAATATCAAACGTGTACAAATGTTTGGCGTGTTTCCCGACTGCATTTAGTTCCTCGAACTATCTTCCCACCTGACGTCTATGCTCCAAAGATTGCAATCCGTTTGTTAAGGTAGACAAATCTTTCAAACAGACCGCCCGTTTCTGCAGAGTCTTGGTAAGAGTCCAGCACTAGTTTAACACTGGTAGAGAGATTTGTTTCACAGAAATTGAATGATTACTTGGCTTATGTCATCTTTTGTCGTGACAGGAGGTAGGTTTAAAAACTGTTTCATTTACTCCACTCATGGCCACAGACAAAAACACAAAAAAACCTACAGTATAGTAGCGCCCCCAGCGCCACTAGCGGAAACCATCCTGAATGCAGCTACGTATTAAAAAAACAATGGCAACTCTCGACTCGGACGAGCTACATCTCCTCACCTTGTTTCCTTACTTGTGTATCCAATATCTAAATTATAAGTTCATCTTGATCTTATTTTGTTAAATGTAATTTACATTATAATAAGCTGCCTTCTGAGTTAAGGTCTGACTATTATTCTACAGACATTTCCAGCGCCATAATATAAAGTCTCTACTATTAACACGTTTGCAGGTATCGGAGACCGTCACCTGTCCAACTGTCTGGTGTCGCTGCAGAGCGGCAGTGTGCTGGGGGTAGACTTTGGCTACGCCTTCGGGACGGCCACGCAGCAGCAGATCCTGCCCGAGCTGCTGCCCTTCCGCCTGACTTCGCAACTCCTCGGCATCCTGGCTCCTCAGGGGGCGGCCGCCTCTTCTGGTGAGACTCCCTGGATTATATTAGCGGAGGTTGTTTAACACGACAGTTGCCTGATATGCGCTGCCGCCGGATACTGTTGTTGGAGTTACACTTGAGTTGTGACTCCATACTAAATTGAAGAATATAAAAATTTTGTTACTGAGTGTATTGCGATGAAGTTGGCAGCTGATAACACATCGATTGATGCGGAATATATTTATTAATAAATAATATAAACTGATTAACAAGACTGGAATTATAAAAAATACTAGCTGAAATACTCGGCGTTTCCCGGGGTTATAAATGGTTTGTAAGAAAGTTTTGAGGTTGTGATAAGTTTCCCCTACCCTACCCCTACCCTTACTCAGTAGTTTTCCTCTTATTTTGAATATTGTGTGTTCGATAGTTCAAAAATTCTGTGGGAAAGGGGTTGGTTTTTTGAAATCTCATGTAGATAGTGACCTTCTTTTTGTTTTGAAAGTCAAGTGTGCAAAATTTCATCAAACTCTGAATAAAACTGTAGATTTGTATACCAAACAAACACACTCCACCCACTCGAGACATTCTTATTTAAATAATAAAAGAAGAAGATGGGGTAACGCCTTTAATAGCATCAAATCTTTGTCCTCTGTTGAATTCAGCGGTTGTATCTTGAAAATTACCCCAAGTTTGCTGACATCGAGGATGTCGCCAACCCAGCGAATTCCACACATAAGCATATCTAGGCCATTGTTTCTTGAATTCGGTGTACGTCCTTGCCTCCTTATTTTGCTTAATGGCTGTAGTACATTGATATCCACATATTTATGTTTTTGTGTGTTGTTTTCAGGCACGCTTCGTGAGTTGATGTGGCGCGCCCTAAGCATGTTTAAGGCGCACGGCTCCCTGCTGCTGGCTGCGATGGAGGTGTTTGTGCGGGAGCCCTCGCTGGACTGGCTGCACCAACACTCTGACACTGACAGTCCCAAGTGGTCGCCCGCTGACAAGGTGAGTTCCTGGGAGAATCATAGCGTCCCCTTTCAGGCTCCCTTCGTGAGTTGATGAGGGGCGCCATGAGCACCTTCGAGGCACACGGCTCCCTACGGCAGATGGCGTTAGTGTGCAAAGATGTCAAATGTGACTATGTAAAAAGTGACTGGAATTCACTAGTTTCATATAAATTTTACAATCCTTGCATAATTAATTATTTAATAACAATATTGCTTCCAATGTCTGGAATGTGTATATTGTACATTGATATAGAATGCCACGATATAGACATCTTTATAAACAGCTTCTCACATTTATAAAATTGTTACTTTCTATCGCAACATGGAAAATAGTGGTGTTATTAGAAATACTGTAAGATGATTTATCTTTTTATTCTCTTTCCTGTATCTGTAATATGCTTTATCTTTTTATTCTCTTTCTGTATCTTATAATATGCTTTGTGTTGTATTTCTCTTATTTATTTTTATTATTTAGCATCTCTATCAAGTGATAACTGAATAAAAACTATGCATCCTGTGAATATTTTTAACTGGCTTATTGATGCCTCACGTCCAGGAAACCTTTTTGGATTGAAGGTGAAAGACTGCTTCTGTCACGATACTCCCCTGAAGAGTGGTGGCGAACTCAGTGGCAGACCTCGGCACCTTGTTGTAGACCGTACTATTAAATTGCCCGGGTTCTCTCTCCCTCGGAAGACGTGAACCTCATTAAACCGCATCCGGTGCAGTCACAGCCGCTGTGCTTATCTGATGCATAAATGGGGCCTAAAGGATTCCTAATTTTGTGAATGTGGATATATTCAAACAACAGAACTCATCGTAGAAGAATGTTCCCTTCATCAGTTTCCCTATGGCACATCTATGCTGAACCAAGTGATTCCCGTTGCCGTCGACTGGCTGAATAACCTTAGCATCCCACTATGACCTCCACCAACTCTCCTCCACCATACGAAGAAGAAGAAGACTGGATTATAAACACTTCCCAATTCTAATTTTATAAATATGATCATGTTAATATAATACCCTGTAAATATTCCAAAACAGTAAATAAATAAGCTATCAGTTCTATTAAATGGATTTGTTTTGCAGATCAACCAATGCAAGAGGAAGCTTTACGGGGTGGACCCGTCCGTCATCACACTGGAAGATCTGGCCCTGAGGACTCAGGGAGTGGAGTTCACGCACTACTTCCAGCAGGTTCTTTACAAGGCGGTGGCTTCATACCCCACCAGATGTGTTGATAACCTCACTGTTGACCAACAGGTAAACAAACTTCCAAACATTACATAGGTACAAGCGGACTTTACATGTACGCTTCGGAGTGAGGATCACACCACACTTTATTCCAATACGTGCTCCGAAACGTACATCTAAAGACAAGCGACCCGCAGTCTGAACGGTCAGTTCTTCCGTCAGTTCGATCTGTGCGTTGTGTCAGCGATTGGTGTGCTCTACCTTTACAAGTAAGTGTTTGAGCGCGCATCAGATGTCTTTTCCATTATACCAATAGATACTTTATAAATCAGTCATATGACAAACTTGTGGAATTTTGTAAAGGAATTAGTTATTCATATTTTATTAATTTTCCAAATGAACCGACATTTAAAAAAAAATAATATAAAAATCCCTTCTAAGCACCTACTTCATATTAATTGTTTTTGTGTTCAATTCGTAGAACTTTTATAATTTTTGTATAGGGTTTTCTTCAGATATTTTGGGGCTACTGACCAGAGGTGCCCGCCAAATTATACAGTAATTGTACTATTAAAGTATCTGCGGGCTCTGTAGAGTACGCCCAGCTTCTGAGGGGCTAACTTTACTCTGGCTTCGACAGAGCCCCCATACCTGACCTGGTCACTTAAGGTTACACCAAGCATATCAATGGAGGGCTTGTTGGGAAGATTGCTCTCATTAAAGGAGACTATATTATCTTTAGAGAGACTTTTAGATGTAATCCGACATTTTTTATTTATTTTTCTAACTTAATGAAAATCATATTTAATAATGTTATTATTAAGTTATCCAAGTATTTTAGTTTTTATTATTGTTACAGCTGTTTCGGCTTTCAAGGCCATTTTCAAACTGCGGTTAATCCACATTGCAACGACTAAATTATATGATTTTATTTACTCCCACCCAATTCTAATTTGGACGGTGTTTAAAATAATTATTTATTACCGGTAAAACCGATTTAGTTGGAAAATAATTAAAATTCTCTATTCTGTGAGGTTTTTTATATTTATAATGTGTTTTCCCTGTATTTAAATGAAAATGTTTTCTTAATTGATTTATTTAAATATGCTATATTGTTTTGGTGTAATTCTTACTGTTATAACGTAATTCTTTTAAAATTGGTAAATGCCCATAGCGAGATCTAACTTATGATATCTATGGTTAAAACTGTAGCAAAACTTTTGAAAAGCCGCACATCGCTCTGATGTCTTAAAAATGCTTTTAAACGTCGATCAACAGCCTCCGGAATTTTTTTACCTAAATAATCGTAACGGTGCTTCGATGTGGCATATCGGCAGGCGCTTTGGAACGAAGATCGAGGAGCGCGGTCGGAAGCGTACGTATAGGAGAGCCTATATTGTATAATGAATGTGCAACTGAAGTCTTATATGAGAGAGACAGCATAAAAGCGAGACAGCTGTAGCTATGAAGAGTTTTCATGGTTGTCCGGTCTCTCTTCATGATCACCTTCATATCCAAGATTCATATTCATTGTTAATTACAGTTTGTAGACTATTATTCTGCCATCCCAATATCGCATTTGAAGGGCCATTATACTTAGAGGCGTGCCGACCATATAGGCACATAAGCACTGCCTATCTTACCTTACTCACATGAAAATATATATAGTATAATAAATTATTCGAAGGAATCATTCTTCACTTAAATACGTGCCAAGATACATCGACCGCACCATTCTAACGTATCAAAGGCAGAAACTAAATTATGCAAAATGATATGTCATATTTAAATAAATTTTTAATCTATTCTATACATTTAAACACACACGAAGCGCAATTCGCATCAAGTGATGACTCGTTTTAGTGTCTAAAAAGCAGTGCTTTTCGAGGAAATGTGCCAATCAGTGCCACCACCTATCCAGTAATTGGCTTGGATTTTTTTTTTATATGAATACCGCACAAGAGTCCCAGCTGCTACCAACTGTCAGGAGCCAGTGAGACTATGGCATCCCCAATGGGGAATGTTGTGAGGCTGAAGGTATTGGGGAGGGGAAGAGGAAGGTGGGGAAATACCTGGCTATTCAGATCTGGTCACCAAACACGTCTAACAGCCATTTCAAGCAACGTTTCAATACCATGGCGATACTGAGAGTATCTTCCACTCTGCATAAATGGAGCAGTTATTTGGATATTTGACGTGACAGTCATCGTGATGTAATCCCAACCAACGTCAGCTGAAGCCAGAAGCTTAGCCATTCTTAGCGACAACTCGTATTGGGGTTATTTTTTTTCATATCATTTAATTCACTGTTTTTCCTACTGTTTACAAACTCTGCACGCCACTGATTATACCAACATACGAAATAATTTCCTTTTTGCCTACGTTTTTTCTCCGAACATGAATTATTCTCTTTTTTTTTCATACTGATGCATTGCTTGTAAACAGCATGTTTCAAACATATGACAAAGATTTCAAAGACATCGCACATATTATTATAGTTTGACCATAAACAAAAAACCATTCCCTAATGCCGTCCGGAACGAAGGGGGTTGCGGAAAGGGACTGCCAAATGGAGATCCCGTTTTGCATACTCTTCGAAATTATTTTTCTTTGAATACTTTTTTAGTAAACAAATACATACTCTCTCTGCGACTATCTTAAATTAAGCAATCATTTAATAATAAAAAAGGGTTTATTTCAGCAGAACAAAGCGGTGAGTGCAATACTCTGTCTGCCATATAAAAAGAATACATTTAAAAATAAAAAAAATTACATGATGTGAAAATAGAATATAAAAAAAATAAATAAATAAAAATAACATATAAAAAATAAAATAACATTAGCACTTATGCTACGGTGGCTTGAGGGAAATTCTCTATCTATGATGTAGGGGCGTGTCCTGCCACTAGGTGACGGCCTGGACACGAGTGTTTTCCAAACTCCGGTATACTGACTCGTCCCGGCTATTCTGTGGCGCATCAAAGCAGCAAACCCATGCACTCTTCCCTCTGCGAATATCTGCGAGGTGCTGCATCACCAAGGGAGGCCAAACAGCCCCCTGTAAGCATGGTTATATTGTACTCAGAGTGTGTCCATGACGCCTTGTGTATGTCCTGTCCATAGTTCGCTAGTGTAAAAACTCATGCAGTATGTCTGGAATAGTTGCTTCTTTACCGGAGGACTGCACCTGTTGAATCTCCTGGCGAGCATGTTAGCATGTACGCTCAGTGCTCTTTTTTGGCGTTCTATATCATTTTTATCGTTTAGGTCATCAGTGATGACATGCCCCAAGTATTTGATTTCTCTGCAGATTAAGACCGCATGGAGTTTTTTTTAGTGTCAGAATTTTTCTCAGCTTATTTTTCCCCCTATGAAAATCATCTACAATAAGTTTCTTCTTGTATGGAAATTGTTTCCCTTTTGGGAGTTGAAGTTAATTCACGAGTAATTGATTCACCGATTGCCTCACTTTCTGATACGTGTTCAAATGATGTATGTGTAAAACGGGCCTTTTTATGTTCCATCACAGAACTGTCAATTACGAGATATAGATATATATATTCTGCGCGTGGCAAGAGACTTGTGTCTGCGCATGGTTTTTTGCTTGTGTTCAAGCTTATTGTTTCGATTGTACCTATTTAATCAAATTTTTGCATTTTTTCACAGGTGGATAATCTAATAACGCTGGCTACAGACCCCGGCCTTCTCTCCATCGCCTACAGTGGCTGGTCTCCCTGGTTTTAGAGTCTCAATAACTTCAATAGCATGCAGTGGCGTAACAATGTAATTTAAAATTTAAAAAAAAATACAATATGAAATCATTGTTTTAAATTTTCACATTAAAATATATTGTTCACAACAGATTTTTATTATGTATATTTTTTATTACTTTAAGCATACAAAAAAATTATTTCACTTATTATATAATTGAATAAGCTTAAAACGCGGCTTAAAAAAACATTTATCTGTGGAACGTAATGCGATAGTTTTGATTATTCTCTTTACCACTTCTATTTTTACAATGTTTAATTGTGCAGAAAACCATCATTATTGTTTTATTTCTTAAAATCTTCAAATATCTGTGCTTCAAAGATTGCAGTCGGTTTGTTAAGATAGTCAGCAGTTGTGTACTATCTACAGTATCTGCGGGCTCTGTACAGTACGCCCAGCTTCTGAGAGGCTAACTTCACTCTGGCTTCGATGGAGCACCCATACCTGAACTGGTCACTTAAGGTTACACCAAGCATATCAATGGAGGGCTTGTTGGGAATACTGCTTCCATTAAAGGGTACTAGATTGTCATTTCGATCCCTTTTAGACGTAATCTGACATGATTGGGTCTTTGAAACATTAAATTTGACGAGGTTATTTTTACCCAGGTAACCGTCCATTCTCTGCTTCAAAGTGCCAAATTTAGGATATCACGTGATCTGCCTCAAGCCGTCAAAATGGTAAGCAAATTTGGCCATATGGCAGATCTATTCATTCTGACATCAGTGGGATCAACAATAAAAAAAAAAACAAATAAATTAGTTTTATCAATTTACTATATTTTTTAAACGAAAAACACCTACATAAAACAATAAGACTAATAAATACAGTCAAAGAAAAGAAAAAAAAATGATTAGAAGGATAAAATAAAAACATATGGAGATCATTAAATGGTCATTGGATGAAGGTTTTGAATTCCGGTCTCCTTAACATGGTGGTTTCTAAATACACAATCTCTGTAAAGCTGGGGAGTTTTCATTTTTACATTAATCATAGATAATATTATTTATTGATACGGAACCATAGATAATAGAAATAAGGGAGATGGGCCACGAACATAAAACTCCGCACACAATGCATGTCGTCAACATCGCTCACCCATACTAATAAGGAACTCCAGAGAAAAATATAATGGCTTTAAAAATATGTATTCATGCAGATCAGCTAACGCCGATTCTGAATATATAACTTTTATTACATATAATCGTTATTTAAAACTGAATAAAAAATCATCTCATCAAAACACCTTGTTATGTTGGTACCATTGCATTTGGAACATCTGACGTTACACCTGTTTTTGGATTAGTATGAAAAATTTTACTTTCCACCTTTGTTTTGTATTTTAAATATGTATTTTTTTAGTTATTGTGAAATTTTAACTTGCTTTGGGTGACTTTAAGCTCTATAATTGTTGTTCAACATAAAAAAAAACAATTATTAATGAAATAAATTAGAGTATTCATGAGCAAACCAATTATCAATACAGGATATTATGATAATATTAATGGTCAATACTATTATTATTATTCCTTGAGTTAAAGTTTCTAAAAAGGTACATAATTTTATTACTTATGTTTAGTTATGGTTTACTATGAATAGAATATAAAATTATGTACGATAAAGCTCATCCTTGTTTTGACATTTGACATTCTAACCTCAAAACTGAACAAAACCGACTTGCCATAGATTTGGAGCGTTTTGGCGGGCATTGAAACTTTGAAAATTATTTTAACTATGAAAACTAACTTTAAAAAAAAAACGAAACATGCTGGTATTTAAGTTTGAACATCATTATTGATAAAAAAAATTGACTGGAGTTCCTTATTGCAAATCAGACCTAGCTCGGAATGCTTCCATGCCTTATCTCCCTTTGCTTTTATTATCTATGGGTAAAACTAGCAAGTTTTTTATGTCGCCTAGGCAGGTCCGATGGATATATATCTCGATATTTCTTGTCTTTGTTTTTAGAAAATATTCTCGTGTTTCTCCAAATTTAACTTTACTGGGATTCCCTGGGCACCGTCAAGTTGCGTTGTTGAATCTTTGGAACTCATTTTCAAAATACATTCCCTTTGGAATGGTGGAAATCTCCGAAATCTCTTGGAAAAAAACAACTTTGTTTCACTTTGCAGGCAATTATTAATCTGGTCATGCAGCAATAAATAGCAGCAGTTCTAGAGAGATACTTTTCATCTTTACTGTATTTTTACGGCTATTTCCCTGTGGAAAATAAATATAACTTTTGGATACATACATAATATTGGATATTTTGATATTTATATAAATGCGATATTTCCGAACCCTGCCTAGAAGTGACGCCGGGTCTAGGGAGTTTAAATCATATCAAATTGTGGTACATAATAGCAATTACTGTAAATGACAATACACGCAGCTCTTGAAATATTTTATTCCCTTTCTAAACCACCAGACCGAGTGCGACCGTTGAGTGGCGAGGCTTATAACTGTTAGTACAAACCTAATAGCATCTCGCATCTAATCGTAATCACACGCCGCTAGGGGCGTTAGTGTAGAATGTCACCATCTCAATGTATGGAAAATATCAGAAGCTGCGCATATTATATATATCTACGGTATTTGGTAATAGTACTAATCTAAAAGTACACTGCAGTTCACTGGCACTACCGAGTACAGGAGCCAATGCGCCGTGTGGACGACACTATCGAAATTCACGAATTATTCTTCTATCTGTTCCTGTATCATATCCACAATGAACAACTGTTGCGGTTCTTCCCCGTTACCGCTGTTGACCATGATGCTGTCCAGCTCCTGTCTTCCGTGCAGCACTCCATCGATGATCTCGTCCACCTCTTCTTCCTTGACAAGCGGCTGGAGCAGTCGAACATAGGTGGTGTTCTTCATGTCGTACTGATGTGTGATTTCGTCCGGTTTCTGCAGTTGTTGTAGGGCGGGATCCGAACCGCAGAAAGATAAGTGCTTCGTGAGAGAGTTCTTTACGAAATAGCCTTTCTGACAGTGTGGACACCTGGAAAAAATAAATGAGTCATAAACAGACGGCAATTTATATTTATTGCCTCCGTCCAATGGCATTTTTGGATGATTTAAGCGGTTAATATACTTAAGGTCAAAACGCATAACAGCGGCACTGCGTGTCACGTCGTTTCGTGTCAAAATATTCTCTAGGAGGCAACTCTGCCGTGCTGCACAGACTGGTGCGGTTTGTTTCATACAAAACTGTGAAAAGAATATTTCGTGATGACACGATGCGCAGTGCGTTTTGATCTTCTTGCGCTGGGTTCTTAATTTTGCATTTTTCTAGTTATAATGTTATGAATATGAATAATAATAAATGTAAATTTCTTTATTCCGGGATGTGGGGAGGATAGTACAATCCCACACATCCCATAGAGAGTGTAAATAAATTTATAATGACATGTATTTGGGAAATGCGTGAACCCGCCTAGTTTTTTTTTTTACGCAGGAGACCCTGAGGGAAATAATTTCATGTTGTAAGATGGTGGAAATACAGAGGCTGGGAGATCATTCCACAGCCGAGCTGTTGAACACAAGAACGAGCCGTAGAAGCGACCCATTCACATGTGACAAATGTCAACCGCATGCAATTTATATATGTACAAGTAATATCATAAATAAGAATCGAAAACAAAATAATAAATAAGAAAACGTCATCGATTTTGCGCTTCTGTTTCATTATTGATCCATCAGATTGAAGATCATTGGGGCCAATATTTTACTCCAATTTGCTTCGATACTCGAACCTGAGGTCTGACGAGGTTCCATGATGAGAATATTTTTAGAGTTGATAGTCCTATCCCTCATTCCTGTCACCCTGGTTCTTATTAAGGCTGTAATCTTGAGAACTCGCCTTTTCGCAAACATAGAGGAGGCACCGCAGTGTCTCAGAAATCCGAACATCATACGGTACGCATAATTATATTGCACCCGAAGCCTTTCCATGGTTCTCTTTTTGAAGCTGGCCCAGAGCTCACATGTATACAGGGTGGTACAGAAATCTTATAAAATGCATAATTGTTAATGGTCGATTTATTGATATTAATAATTAATTTATAATAATGTAGTTTTTAAAACACATGATTTAATCTAACGACTTTGTCGGACATTTTTTGCAACTGTGTCTTCATTTTAATAAAGGATTCAATAGAAATATTTAAAGTATTATTTAAAAAATAAGCAATAGCTTTAGCTTTTTTTAAATTACAGCTTTTTTATTTTTTTTATTTAATTTTGAAACTTGAACGCCGAAACAGCTGTCACGATAATAAAAACTAAAAATACTTGCAGAACTTTATAATAACATTATTAAATTTAATTTACATTAAATTTAAAGGTAAACACAAAAAACTTTAATAAGTTATAGCTATTTTACGTGAAACACAAATTTGAATGCAATATACAAACCTGTAAGGAAAGTCATGAGAACTGTGCCCCTTCATATGCAGTTTGTACTCCTGCCACGTGCCAAAAGAGTCGCCCTGTGGACACAGCGGGCACTTCCTGTGCGCGCCCTCGCCGGCCGTGCCCTTGCCCCTCTCCTCGCCGTGGCCGCGCTCGTGACGGACGAGGGCAGCGCGGGAAAAGTAGGCCGAGGGGCACGCGGCGCACCGGAACCCCTTCTCGCCGGTGTGTATGTTAGTGTGGCGCTCCAGTTCGCTACGGGAGAAATAGCTCTTGGGGCACGTCTCGCATTTGAATCTGAAATATGATAATAATCCAATTTTTTTTTTAGCTTATTTAAGTTTATATACCTCATTGTAATATTTAATCATTGAAGAAGATAATATTAACACATCCCAAATGAACCACGAAAGCGAAAAAACAACAGATTTCAGTCGCATCTGGGACTCGAACCCAGGACCTCTGTCTATCCGAGGATAATATTAGCAAGTCTTGAACTTGAAGTATGATATCGGTGTAGATGGCGTAAATTGAACTGGTCTCATTAGCTTGGTCGGTAAAGCGGTTGTCCTGGATAGACAGAGGTCCTGGGTTCGAGCCCCAGGTGCGACTGATACCTTTTTATTTTTCTGTTGTTTTTTCGGATTTGTGTTTCATTTAGGATGTGTTAATATTATCTTTTTCAATGATTAAATAATAATAATATTTTATTATCTTTATAATTTTTCTCCAAACCATTCATAACACTGAGTGTCTTCAGCTAGTTGTATTTAAATAAGAAACAATAATAAGAACAAACACACCATTCCTATCTGCTCTAAGATTGCAATCCAGGTTTTTAGAGTATAATTCATAATAAATAAAGTATTTTATAATTTGTTGCAAGTCATCCTACTCAAAAATAATTCATTTATTTTTCCCAATCAACACTACTACATTATTATTATGAGTACCATTCTCCACTGTGCAGAATGTCGAAATTTGTTAACTCAAGCCAGGGCCTTCAAATTTTTGGTTGCAGTCTAAATGATTTTCTTTAGGCTTTATGAAAATAAACTTCGAAGATTATCATTTAGTATGTATAAAATCATGGACTCTACCAAAACCTTGTTCAGACTTTATGAGTCCTCGAGGTGATTTAACACAAAAACGGTGCTATACAAATCATCCAATTATTAGGTATATTTTTGTCATTGCTTCATTCATGTAGTATGCATGTGATGTTCTTTTTCTGAAGCTCTTGTTTATCTCATTTTGTGCTGTGTATTTTGACAACGGTTCGTTAATAAAAAAATTAAATTAAATAATCTAAGTATTTGTGATTGGCATACCTCGGTTGATTGCAATGCTTCCTGACGTGAGCCGCGAGCGTCAATCTATTCTTACAAGTTAATTTACATATGGGACAACTAAAGAGTATCCCAGCATCCTTATGTATAATCTCGTGCGCCTTCAAGTCAGATTTCCTCTTAAAGCCAACTGCACACATCGAGCAAATGAACCTTTTATCGCCGTGAATCGGCAAGTGTTGCCGCAACGACGAATTGGAGTAAAAAGCAAGTCCACACCCCTCAAAATGACAAATAAACGGCTTCAAATCGAGATGCTCCCTTTGGTGAGTCAAAAAACTAAATCTATAACCAAAAGTTTTATGGCAAACTTTACATGATATATCTCGCTCGCCGAAAATGTAATACGGTTCCAATTCCGTGCCTTCAATGTGCTTGTTAACGTGTTCTTTTAGACTCGACGGGTTATCACATTTTTCTAGGCAGAGTAGGCACTGATTTCTTCGACTGGCCGTTAACATGGATGGGTAGTCTTTCATTTTTGAAAATGGCGAGTATTTGATTTTTTTTTCATAGCGGCGAGGTTTGTTCTTTTTCGATTTTATTTGAATCGCAGACAGATTATTATCTAAAAATTGTTCTTGTAAGTTTTCCATGAAACTGTTTCCGCACAATGGCGAAATTATATTGTCTTCATCGGATGCTTGGTCTTGGTGTAAGAGGAACATATTATTCATATCTGTTTTCGGATCTATTTTATTTGATATCATAAAGTCTTCAAAAGCATTTTGATGTGTTGTAGTTTTCTTTGCCTTTTTCTTGGATTCTATATATTGTTTATTATCATCATTCTCTGTCTCGAAGGATGGATCTAACGTTTCCACGTCATATTTAGTTTCTTCCGAGTCATCGTTTATATTGTCTGAGAGAGCTTTTTGCGTTCGTAATACCATCTCCCGAAATTCGTAACAAAACTCTATTTTATATCTACATTTGTGGCATATTTTGCTAGGGAAACTGTCATCTTGCTCTACCTGAAAAAACAATACATGCCGATGAGTGAAATAATTAAACATTTAAACGGAAATTTAGTATTGACTTAACTCATTTAAAGTTCTTACTCTTATATCAGTGAAGCACTCTAATTGTGATGAAACTAAGGGATTTTCTCCATCGCTAAATATACAACTGAGAGTTCCATTGGATTGAAGACAAAATCTGCAGACTGAGTTGAAATCAACCACCAAAATAACGTCCTCAGACATTTTAAGATACTAATGCACCAAACTAAAATACAAAAATTACAATTACACAATTTTATTATCAAAATAATGTTCAAATGTCGAGTAAAAACGAATGTTTTTGTGTTGAATAATAGAATAATCTGACATTAAAGCCGGTGCGATATTTTGTTGTCAAAATGGAGTTGCCATGTTTGAGGTGAAACAGTTTAATATATTTATTTGGTAGCGAGGATGAATAAAAAAATATTATTATCGTGTGATTTGTGAGTATTACACAAAAATATACATATTTAAAAAAAAAATAACATAGCCCCC
Source organism: Halesus radiatus (assembly GCA_022606495.2). Classification (NCBI taxonomy): domain Eukaryota; kingdom Metazoa; phylum Arthropoda; class Insecta; order Trichoptera; family Limnephilidae; genus Halesus; species Halesus radiatus. Next base: position 42,709 of record JAHDVE020004668.1, on the reverse strand, counting down.
CACACACATATGTATGTCTAATATTGCTTGTGTGTAACAAGCGTACACAAAAGTAATAAAAAAATAATAATAAAAAGTATTATTATTTTAATAGCGAAAGGAACTTTTTAGTAGCGAAATGTATAATTCTCGATATCTGTCAAAATTTAATTTTCGCCATTTTCCAGTTCCACACAACACACATGTTCAAAGTCCGTCGGTCGTAATTCGTAATCAGAGAGTACATCGAGTGGAATTAAGTTCGTTTCTTTACTGTTGTGTGTGGTTCTGTTCTCAATAATATATTGAATAAAATCAAAACATGGCGGCCGTAAGGAACTCATTGATCAGAAGCAGTTTCTTAAGGAGACTGTCTCCAAACGGTGTCATAATACCGGCCAGAAATCTTAACCTGCAAGAATACCAGAGCAAATCATTGCTCCAACAATATGCCGTAAATATACAAAAGTTCAGAGTTCTCGACGATACATTCGATAGTTCGGCATTAAAAGATTTCACAGCCAAAGAATATGTTATCAAAGCACAAGTGCTGGCCGGTGGAAGAGGCAAGGGAACCTTCGATAATGGCTTTAAAGGTGGCGTACACATCACGAAAGACTTAAACAAAGTGTTCTCTCTCGCAAAAGAGATGGTCGGGAATAGATTGATAACGAAACAGACCCCGAAAGATGGCATCTTAGTCCACAAAGTAATGGTTGCGGAAAGTGTTAATATAGTCAGAGAAACATATTTCTGTATTTTAATGGACAGGCAGCACAATGGTCCAGTTCTTGTGGCTTCTCCCGCTGGTGGAATGGACATTGAAGCTGTGGCTGAACAGACCCCGGAGCTGTTAAAGACGATTCCGATTGATATTTTTGAAGGCGTGACGGATGCCATGGCCGAAGAGGTAGCGGTATTCTTGAAATTTGACGGCGCTCTGAAGAAAAAGTGCGCGGATGAGGTTAAGAAATTGTGGCAGTTGTTTTTGAAGGTGAGTCGATTGTCGGCATTTTAAATTCCATTGAAAATTATTGGTACCATAGATCAGTGGTCCCCAACCTTATTGTCACCGCGGAGTGGTCAACGTTTGATAATTTTATCGCGGCCCGCCGGGGGGGGGGAAGAGGACACATTGGCCATAGGAGTTTAAGTGCTGTGGTGGCATTCTCAGGGTATTCCACCATGACTTTAATCCAGAGCACCGGCAGAGTTGTTGTCTCGAACATAGTTTTAAGGCTGCTGTCATTTGCAATATCCTGCATTTGATCTTCTTTCGTATGCATGCTAGATTCACCTGGTTTGTTGACAATGTTTTAAGCAGGCCCTTACGCCGCCCGGTTCCATTTGATAATTATTTTAAGCTATATAATTAACGATTTTTTCAAAAAATTATTTTGATTTTTAAGCAGGCGGCGCGGCCCACTACCATTAGGTCCGCGGCCCATTTGTTGGGGACCACTGTCATAGATAATAAGAAACAAACGGAGATATGCCATGAAAGCGTTCCGACAGTTGCCGAACTGTGACCAAACTGCATGAATTATTAAATTGACTATGCACTGTATATAAATGCAATTTTCATTAGTATGGGCGAACGATGTTGGCGACACACGTTGTATGCGCGGTTTATACTAATAATGGATCATGGCCCATCTCCCTTATTTCTACTATCGATGATTGGCACCCATCTAAAATATTGCACAGTTGTGGTTTTGTGTCGATAGGTTCTGCCTGTACACACTGTTCTACCGGTATTTCAACAGAAGGTGCACTAAAGAACTATTTAGTGTCATTGATCCTTTGATCTTTTTAGGGCCAGTTTTATAAATAAGCTGCCAAATTTCTGTTACGTAACAAAGCGTTTTTCGTTGACGAACTGTTATCCGTTCGTAAACTTATTTTTAGTCTTGAAAAATTGTCATTCGGTCGTCATCATTTTCACTGCTCGATGAGGAATCGATTTCACAAATGCCAATTATATAGTGTCTTTTGAATTAAAATAGTACCCAGTTTCAAATAAGCGATCATCGGGGAATTGTCAAATGACCGGTAATCTAACGAACGTTCATAAAACGGTGAAATCGGGCGGTAGTCCAAATATTAGTTAAAAAAGATAAATGGTATTAATATTCTTCTAAAACTTGTTTTGGCTCAACATATCACAATTATTATCATTTTGTATATGCTTTAAATATATATAAATATTTAAATGTCCTCATTAAAGCATATATAAATGAAAATCAATGATAAGAATTGTGATACGTTAAGCGAAAAGATGTCTAAATTAAAAAAAAAGCAAATTTCTCACAATTTATTAAATAAGTATTTTATTTCTTTTCTAAACCTCCAGACCGAGCGTGAGTTTTTTTTTGCATTAATTTAGTCTTAGCCTGGCCCCATGTAAATTGTGTGGGGCTTGGAAATTTGACGCTACACCGCTGGTCAATGATAATATGTATTATCTTTGTTTAGACAGTTGGTGTCTTTATGATGTAAATATTTACAGTCAGATGAATGAATTTGCTCCAGTTGTTTTATTATTGAACTTTCTGTTTCTAAATGTGTCTTGCAAAGATAGCTGACCGGTGACTTGATGACATGCATTAGTTTTTAGTATTACATGTTGAACAATCAGGAACTCCAGTCCATTTTTATTAATCAATAATTTTCTAACTTAAGAGGAACGGCTGCCCTGCCTGTTTCATACGTAACTTCATTTTGGATTTACCAGTATATACATATTTGTTCTTAGTTAAGAGAAGTTTCGGAGGCTCATTCCGACATGATGTGTTTCGATCGCACCGTGTGCTTATGGTTATACTGACACCAGAATTAATAGACTTGCCCTTCCAGCAACTTCAGTAAATAAGTTAAAAAGTTCGGCTTGTTTACAAAAACTGAATATTTTGTTAAAGTATTTAGTTTGACCTTTTTATAAATGTTTTGTAATTTGCTTACCGCAGTCATAATTATGCGAAACGAATGTGGACGGCATTGAACTAGGCTGGTGCTAAAATGGGTGTCCCGTGGCCTTTGCATTATGTCGTCGAAATGGTGCTTTAGGACAAGTCTATTAATTCTGACGTCAGTGGCGGTGACAAAAGCCCCAGTTAATATTTCTATCGTTGTATGGGTGAACCCGAAATCATCTTTTATGCTTATAATAAAGAAGAACATTGCATTCATCGCTAGAGTCACTTGATATTGTATTATATGATATATGTATAAAAAAATTATCATGAATATTTAATTGTTTAGTACTTGTGGTTGCATCGCAGTCGTAAAGCTTGTAAATATCTCTGTGTGCGATGGGCCTACAGCTTGTCGTTATATTCTTTACGGTTAAATTGATTCTCCAAAGTTTCATAATGACGCTACAATCTGAAAATAGTTACGATAAATTTTATTGTTTGATGCACAGATTAATGATGTCAAATAGAATTCAAGAACCCCCAATCCATTGTAACCTTGTACAACTATCTAGTTAGAAGTAAAAAAAAATGAATAAGTTCATAAACAAATCATTATTAAATAAAATGCTCACAGTATCGACCCATAGATCAAATTATTGAATTAAAATTTCAAACACAAACGGATGTAAGTTCCCTGCGTTATTGTCTGGTCCTTGTTGATAACCAGTAATGTTTTATCTGCCCATTTCATTTTGTTCATAATAACATCGTCCCAGAACAATTATATTGATTAAATAAAACAAACACTTTGTTTTGAACCTCTAATTTCTTTTTAAATTAACACCAGCCGGTTTCGCTTATCCCAACCTTCGTAAAACTAAACAAAAATATATTTCCATAGAAAGCAATTACTTTGTGTTTTGACATGTTTATTAAATAAAACAAACACTGTGTTTTAAACCATTAATTTATTTTGAAATTAACACCGACCGGTCTCAAGCTTTAACCTGATGAAGCTTGAGATAAGCGAAACCGGCTGGTGTTAATTTAAAAATAAATTAGTGGTTTAAAACAAAGTGTTTGTTTAATAAACAAAAATACATACGGTGAGCATATAAATATATATTTTTTTGTTTTTTTAAATTTATTTATGGGCTTTTACATATTTTAACATTTTACATGATTTTGTGTACAGAAAGAAAAAAGGTATTAAGTGTAACATATTTGAGCTATGTATGTATGTATAATAAAGTATTAGTGGATGACACAGAAGTTATAAAGGGAAAAGTTTTTGAGTTGCAGATAATACTTAAAAAAAAATACAATAATACAATAGCTCCCATGCAATGCTTTATAATACTTGCTATGTAAAAATATCATTCAGGTATCTTTTAAACATGGTAAACTTATATTAAATATATCTATAGCAGAGGTGAATTTGTTTCCAAGTGTATGTAGGCGAGAAATGGGTGCATGCATTTGGTAGTTAGTCCCGGAATTATAGTTGCAGAATAATATATTTGCCGAGTTTGTCGATGAGGTACTTTGAAGTTGATTAGTTGCACGAGTTCACAACAGTCGAATACGGAATAAATGTTTTAAATAGGTGAGACATACAAAATATAATACGAAACAATGGGACAGTGAGACAAAGACATGCTTACCTGTAATGGAATGGGACAGCATATTAAAAAGAAAGACAACGTCAAAAGAAGTGGGAAATTTTGAGTTATTGGGAAATATATCTAATACTGGACTGCAGGACAAGTTATGTTGATTATTAAGATAATTGCTATAAATTTACAACTAAAATTGAGTTATTTATGATTAGTTAAGATATGGATGGATCATTTGAGCAAGGTTTACACAAAAAGAGACCTTGGGAAATATGTTTTTTTACAGTTTTAAAAAGTATTATTGGTTGCCAGGACGAGATAAAAAATGCATTATGTGGAGGTGACATCACCCATACATTTTAACGCAGGCTGGAGGTGAAAAAAAAACTAGAAAGCTTAAATAGTAGCAACTTACCGACCTTCAAATCTGACCATTTAACATAAATACTGACCGGTCTATATGCACTGACCTTTGTAATAATTCCTGTTCCTTTATATTAAAACACCTATCAAAAATTGATTAAAACTTGACGAAAAAAACACAGCTTATAGCTGTCGTAATCAGTGGCGGCTGGTATAATTTTGAAGCTTATTACAGCCGTAACTCAGTGGATTAGAGTGCAGGATCCCGGATAGACCATGAGGTACTGGGTTTGAGTCGCAGCTGCTACCGTTATCTTTTTTTTCTGTGTCTTTTCAGTTTCATGTTTCATTGTAAGGGGTGTTATATTATCTTCAATAGTTAAAAAATAATAGTAGAAGTTATTTTCTATAGCGTAGTTTTGAGAAGGTTCACCTCAAGTGCGCCTTAACAAAAACATATACAATAGTCCCTTGGGAATGTATAGAAATATGAAAAACAAAAATATATTAAGATTTTTATTTCATAAATTAGTGGACCTTAAAGTGTGCACCATAGCGTCCTAGCACTTGCTGTGATGTTAAGTATCTCTCATTTAAAAAATTGACACAGCAAGCCTTTGGCAAGGGCGCTGCGAATCGAAAAAAGTTTGGGAACCACTGATTGAGGCTGCGTATTCAAAAAAACTAATAATAATACTGCTATGTAATAAATAAACTTTTCAAATCTGATAAACATTTGTAATCGCAGGTAGATGCAGTACAGCTGGAGATCAACCCGCTAGTGGAGACGGACGATGGCCAGGTGATCTCGGTGGATGCCAAGATCAACTTCGACGACAACGCCAAGTTCAGGCAGGGTGACATCTTCGCTATGGACGACACCTCGGAGAGCGATCCCAGAGAGGTAACCTAACTTATTGTAAATTAGTTTATGAATTGAATGAAAAATAGTAGTTGCCTGTAGACATGGGCGAAATTGAAGGAATGAATCTAATGAATAAATTCATTATCATGATATACTTATATCTAATTCTCAATTTGACCCGCAATTATTTATTGATTCCTTAGGCCTTGCATCCTATTTTTAATGCGCTGCACAGTAATTAATTATTGTCTTATTGTGCAGTACTTAAACCGCTGCTAGTTACCCGGTCATTAATTCCGATTTCATCTGTATTCGCTATTGCAGTCTGTATTTCCTAATTCTAAGAATTAAGTCATGTATTCCATATTTAGTCACTGCATGACACTAGTCAGAAGTTCCTAATTCATTTGTCAATGCCCGCGGCGAATCCGTTCGCCATTAGTCCCAGCGCGGTCAAACCGTCAGTTATACAGCAGGTAAGAATCGTGGAGGTGTTATACTTGGTCGATGGTATGGTGTCATGATAAATGATTTCGTTCTTTATTCTCTGCAATTGAGCTTCGCTCACTTTTAGTCAGTTTTTGTTTGACAAGCAATATTTTTTTTAAAACAATCATTATTTACCACATTGAGGTGTATCTATACACATTTTTCGTATTATTTATTATCTAGTCCAGGGGTCGGCAACCTGCGGCTCGCAAGCCACATGCGGCTCTTTGGATGTGAAGCTGCGGCTCTTTAGTTCCATACGCAATGCTATTTATTGTTGGCAAGAAAAAAAATTATGACTCTTCGAAAACTTTGAAATTTTGTAAATTGTAATTTTGGACTCTTCCGACTCAAAAGGTTGCCGACCCCTGATCTAGTCGAGTACTATTGTTATTTTTTTATATGCTATTTTCAATACTAGCCCATTTTGTAATGCGAATATATAATTTTTTTATTGAATTAAAGGAATTAATAAATTCATAAGACTATGGTAATCAGACCGAATCGATTAACTACTGTGAATGAATCTGCCCATGTCTAGTTTGCCTGTGCTACCTATGTTATAATGCAAAATATTTTCATATAAAAGTCCAAGCTATCGAAATTTTTCATAACACTGTTTAATGAGACTTATCATATTTATTGTTTGCCAGCAATATTTACGTCATGAATGATTAATCATTGTAATAAACGCTATTGATATGGCAGACAGACCTAATTATGGTAAATGGGGTACTTCTGTTTCTTCGTTGACGACCTATCTAATCTGCTATCTATCTGTGTTTGACTTTGTCGACTAGCGGTGAATCGTTCATGAATGACCCGGGTCAGCGATCCGGATCTCTATACGGATTGAACGACCCGGATCGCAAAGACCAATCTTCACGGTTCGCGGATCCGTGAGAACCGAGTGATCCATGTGATTTTGTTAGATCAACGGATCTTAGAGCTCACAGATCACTACTGATCTAGATTGACGGTTCGATCACAGATACATAACATATACTGATTCATAATTTATAGTAATGCATAACACCTCACTCAGTGGCATCAGCGCTCTGGCCACATTATTTTCGTTTATTCTAACAAGTACAAGGTTGAGCTATTGACCTTTGAAACGCTGAGCTTCCACGGTCTAATATTTCCGTAGTGTGCCGAAGGTTAATTATCCGCACGGCCCGCCATGCACCGCCTAATGTGTTAGATAATGTGTGTAGATATTTATAAAATATGTGTATATCTGTCATAATTCCCAGAATAGCTACTTATATTCTATATATATATATATATATATAAAAGCATGTTTTTACTTTGCCCATCGGATACATCGGCATTCAACGGATACAAATTTTGTGTATCCAATAGGCAATCTCGGCGCACTAGAAGTTAACAGTTATGTTCATTGTTTATTTTGAGTAAATCATTGCTTTTTAAATAATCATTGAAAAAAATGAACTGGTTTTGAGTAATTACACACGTGTATAATAATGTTTTTTGTAGGTGTAATATACGAACGACATTCAACTATTTTTCTCTCACCGAATTTTTTTTTTTTCGCAATTCAATTTTTTGAATTTATTATTAAACTTATTTATGGCAAAATTAATTTAAAATTTATTTTAGTTTACTTATTTTTCTAGATACACAAATTGATTTTTAATAAAAATAGAAACACTCTTTAGAGATTATAATGAAAGAATTAAATATTTTAATGACTTGGCTGGGAGGGAGAGGGCGGGTGCGGGGGAGACTAACTCTTTCTATTTACATCGTGAACCGTCATTCAGTCGAGCCGGATCACCGAACCGAATCATTACAGAGAGCTAAACTGAACCGCTTCACCCCCCCACTATTTTGTTCACCTGCATATAAGATAGATGTAGGAAATGCAATCAGAGTTGAGCCGAACATAGTACTCACACAGATGCATTCCTTGCCTACAGCATGTTTCAAATTTGTTATTCGACTTTTCAGATATTAAAATTTGATCAAAGGTATACTTATTATCTCTAATAACAATAATAGGCTATAACGCTTCATCAGGACCAATACAGACAATCCTAAGTATCTGTCAAATTATGGGACATTTTTGATAGAGATTATATTTCCATAATAAAACATTTTTCATATATATATTTTTTTATTTGTCTATCTTTGATTAAGGTACATAAATCTACACAGACGCATTGATCGAATACAGCATGTTTAAAAAATATATATATATGTTCAGGTGGAAGCAGCCAAGTCCAATCTGAACTACATCGGCATGGACGGTGACATCGGCTGCCTGGTGAACGGTGCCGGACTGGCCATGGCCACCATGGACATCATCACCCTGAACCGGGGGCGGCCGGCCAACTTCCTGGACGTTGGCGGCTCTGTGGGCGAGGCGCAGGTCAAGGCCGCCTTCCATCTGCTGACCTCTGACCCCAAGGTCAAGTCCATACTGGTCAATGTCTTTGGAGGTATGTTGGATTAGTTACTTTTTTTATTTTATTAACACCGCACAAGAGTCGCAACTGCTATCAAATGTCTGGAGCCAGTGGGACTATGGCATCCCCAATTGGGGTATGTTGTGAGGCGTTCCATGATAAATCAACATACATACTCGTATGAATCGGTACACTTTTTAAAAGTGAAATAAAGTCATATATGTTCATCATATGTTAGCATTATCAGCCATTTTGGATCAGTGGTTTCTTTTTGACAACTGAAAAGGTTAGTCACGTTTTTGAGTGTTCCTCGATTTTTTACTATTTATTATTTTAGTAAAAAATCGAAAAACATCGATTTTTTGGATTTTTTGAAAATTTCACTTTAATCGGACTGATGATACCCCAGAAAACGGCTATCAAGTTCCGACCAAAACTAGGAAATTCCTCCATAGGATTAACAATTATTAACATTTTTTTTCTAAAAAGAATAAAATTTTTTTTTTTGAAGAAATGCTGATGAGGACATAGAAAATAAAGCAAATCTAAAAATTCACTTCAATCGGACTGATGATGCCTCAGAAAACGAACCTAAATAAAAAATCGAAGAACACCCAAAAACATGACTAACCTTTCCAGGGGGCAAAGTCTGTATCCTTTGTGTTAACTAACGCAAGTTAAATCGCCCATAAACAACACATTTTGACAGTTTTCATAAGCGCAGCGTCGTCTCTTGCATTTGCGTTGCGAATTAGTGTCTTAACATAAACGCAAACTTAACTTGTTAGCGCGATACGAACAACCAAACTGTCAAAATGTGTTATTTGTGGCCGATTTAACTTGCGTTAGCTAACGCAAAAGATACAGACTTAGGCCCCAGTTGTCAAAAACAAACCACTGATCCAAAATGGCTGATAATGCTAACATATGGTAAACATATGTGTACCAACATAACAAAAAAAAAAATAATCGAATGTACACAGCCTGCGAAAATTCACCTTTTCTTTTGAACACACCTCGTATATAGAATATTTTTTTAAATGCAGAATTTATAAATCGTGATTAAAAAATCATCTTATCAAAACAGCCTATTCTATTGGTACAATTGCATTCTCGACATCTGATGTCACGAGTCACGTCCGTGCGTATTCTTATTATGGATTTGTATGGAAATTTTTATTTGTTGATTCTGTACTGAAAAACAATGAACTGGAGTTCCTTATTATTTTTGCATATTTGTCTTCAAAGACTGGCTAATTGAATGAAAATCTTTTTGTTTATTTTTCTTCCGTCTTCCTGCCTTCTCTTACGGTGCTTGAAAATCTCTCAAGCTCCGGTGCTGTGCACTCTGTGTACTGGGCACATATTTAGAATTTCTATGTAATTTTGAAGTTAGATAAAAACGAATAGTTGACATTTATTACTTGTGTGTAAGTGCTGAAAACGAGGAAAAAAACATTGGCCACGCATAAAACACGGCGGCGCCCCGGAATTTATTTCTAACTTCACACCAAACTCATAACTTTCATTAGCTCCACCACTTTGATAGTCCGTGCGGTTTGGTCGTAGCTCTATGCCATATCTCTCTTCGTTTCTATTATCTATGTTTTTAACAAAAGTCTTCTACTTTAGATGATACAGTATAATCACTGATTCATCATCACGGTATTCTCGTAAGTTGTTCAGATGATTAACCCCTTAATTGATTAGTAGATAAAATACAAATACAATACATGGTTTAATTCCAGGCATCGTAAACTGCGCAACCATCGCCCGAGGGATCATCAGCGCCTGCCGCAGCATGGAGCTGACCATTCCGCTGGTGGTTCGCCTGGAGGGAACCAACGTGGGGGAGGCCCGCCAGCTGCTGAGGGACTCCAAGCTGCCCCTGCTCGAGGCCCCCGACCTGGATCAGGCCGCAGCCCTGGCCGTCAAACACTAAACTGTCCCATGTGGTCTGGAAGTTGCAGTTCGTCACTCATATTATCAGAGTCAATCATAACCTCAAATTTGAATCTACTGTAATTTGTTCTAAAATCGGTGTTGCCATAGTAATGAATAATTTTGGTTCCATTTTATTCACTTTCTTAACGGACTGTATAAGTAAGTGTCAACACAAATTGTAACTTCTCAGAATTTACGACTCTTTGCTACATTCTTTTATAATTAGTTTTAGATTTGTGACATTCTTTGCCTATTCATCCAAAAATCTTAAGATTATTGGTGAATTCCATTACAATGCACGCCATTGTGCATACCATAGATAATAGAAACAAACGGAGATATGGCATGCGAGCGTGCCGATTGTCGCCAAGCTACGACCAAACTGCACAGAGTATTGAAGCAGCTATGCATTTGGTGTGAAGACCTCCGTGGTTGAGTGGTTACGATCCTTGGTTACGAGTCTGGAGGTCGCAGGTTCAAATCCCGGCGTGCGCATATGAATTTTATTTGATTAGTATGTGTTATTTCACAATTTATCAATTAAAAATAATATGTGGTATATTTGCGGTGAAAGACTGCCATTCAGAATCGAAACGTTGCTTGAAATAGCTTAAGCCGTGTTCGGTGACCAGATCTGAATAACCAGGCACTTCCCCACCTTCCTCTTCCACATCTCCTTCCCCTCCTCACCACTACCTTCAGCTTCACAACATTCCCTGATTGGGGTTGCCATAGTATCACTATGTGTGTTATTCAATTCACATTTAAAAAACAATAGAAACAAAGGCGGGGCTCCGCTGTGCGTAGTCGTGATATGCAATAGTATGGGTGAGCGATGTTTCACAGTAATAATAATTTAAAACCCATCTTCCTCTGCTTCTATTTATCTATGGTGAAAACATTCGCAAAAAAAATTCCAAAACCTCATTTTAAAAGCATTCAAGTAATAAATGCGTGTTTTTAGGTAGAAGTTTATATTTTAATTTATTACAATAACAATCAGAATAGAAATCGGCACCTGTAGTGTACTTTAAGAAATAAGACATTGGCAATAATCGGTTATAATAATTCTTTTATCCAATATGTAGGGCAAATTCTAAAAAAAGCCAATCCCGCAACAAACTACATTCAATAGAAACAAAGTGCAATATTATTCTACATTTATTTATTGGTACAGAGACTCGGGCCATGGGCCCATCGTGCCATTTTACCTTATTCCTTTGACAGTAACCCGGTCCCTTTGATGTTGTACACCAAGGTTCTCATTGGATATTCCGCGTCTCTCGGTTCCACGATATGTCTTCCCAGGTAGCTGAGTCTTCTTCCCATCAAGGCGGGGCATTGGCACCACAGGTGAATTGGAGTCTCTCATTTCCTATATCTATTGGTGTTTTCCACTTCCAACAGCTGCTTATGTCTCCTGAGGTGGCAGTGTCCCCCAGTTCCCTCAACGAGTTTCCGTCCATGTTCCCGTCTATGCACCTGTGCCGAAGGGATCAATTCCTTGGAGCATCTTTCATTGAAATACTGGTAAAGCAAGAACAGCATTCCCACCAGATGCCTGTGCTCTAAAGATCGCAATCCGTTTGTTAAGATAGTGGAATCTATGAAACGGACCATTTCTCCACAGAGTCATGGGTTTTTTGAGGTATTTAGGGGCTCCAGACCAATTTCAACAATGGGGCACATTTGTGATTCGTACAGGGTCAGCAGTTGTGTACTATTAAAGTGTCTGTGGCCTCTGTACAGTACGCCCAGCTGCTGATAGGCTAACTTGACTCTGACTTCGATGGTCTGTTTCAGTTTCAATATATTTATACTTTTATAAGTTATACCTTTCTGCTGATCACGTTAGTTGTTTCACCATTTTTGTCAGGTTGTCAAAATTTGACACCAAATCTGAAATGTTACAGTTTTTTTTAAGTGTTTCTGGATTCCCACCTTATCTAGTCTATGATCTATCTCTTAGAAAGGACCTTTCTATGATAGACAGGAATTGTAGCACATTCACACTCGCTTTATTTCTATTCTATTTCAATTCTTTTGTATTTGCGCAGCTCAAAGTGACAGCAAATCTTAGAAAGAAAAAGTGTTTTTTTTTTTTTTTGACATAATCATAGACAATACTGTATTGTGCGCAGAGAGCTCGTTTACGTAACAATTGCCGTTCTCACCATTCTATTCAATGGTTTATTTTAAATAGAATAAAACTAATGTTGGAGTTGATTTAACATTGGGATTATATTCTATCGGGAATTCTATTGCATAGGTAAGCCTGTTCTCACTGAAAAATAATTATCATAGAACCTGTGAAATAGATTATAGATATTTGAGATGAGAACCTAGTTTACGTCATTACCTCAAATGAACCAACTTCTAATTGAAGTTTACCCACACCTCAAGAACATAATATATAGCCACAACTATATATCGTCCCATTAGAGGCAAAAGTCACTATGTTACGTACAGCTTGTATGGCACTTAATCAGTTTTACCTCTAAGGGGACAAAATATTATTTGTATAGTTTGACCAAAAACAAAAGACTGTTCCCTAGCGTCGTCCGTAATGAAGCGTTGTGCTGAGGCGAGTGCGACGTGGCAAGCCGCCAACGAATGCTAGTGAACTACTAATAAACCACGCCCTTCCTGTGCATGGCAAGAGACTGCCCACCTTCTTTTGCTTGCAATCTAGCTATAAGTACATGTCATATCTTTTAAGTTTTTTCTGGTTTGATGATTTTTTAAGATTATTTTTACCGTTGTTAAGTTGACAATAATATTTATGTAGATTAGGTACCTAATAAGGTTGTACATAATATTATTATTTTGTTTCTGTGGATTATTTTATATTTAAATATATATTTGTACAACAAACTGATTTTCATTCACATTTTTTATGTATGGGATGCGTCCAGTCCTGATAGGCAGAAGACTCAGATATTTGGGGAGCCATGTTCCGGAACCAGGGGACATTTTAAATGTTATTATTTCTTCGGCGGGACAATTTCTACAGTAGCGACAGTGGCGGATTAAGCGGCCGGCGGACAAGGCATTCTTCACGGGCCTCGAATTTCCAAGAGGCGTCGAGCTCCATGGATTTCTAGTTAAAAACAGCAAAAAAAAAATTATATTTAACCCTTTTCCTAAGTAAATAATGTAGTACAAAATATACCAGAAGCACATAACGCTGAAGAGTATAAAACATTCTAAATCAATATTAAAATACTCCTAGAGTGAAATTAACTCCAATAAGCGCCAATTTTACATTTAAACTACCAACAATCTGTTACATAACGAACCGTTTCGTTAACGGACTGTTATCTGTTTGTTTTTTACCTTGAATAATTGCCATTCGCTTGTCATCACCTTCATTGCTCGATAAGGAATCCATTTCACAAATGCAATTTATATATTGTCTTTTTAATTAAAACAGTGCACGGTTTCAAATAAGCGATCATTGGGCAACAACTGACAGCTGTCAAATGATCGGTAATTTGATGAACGTTTATAAAACGGCAAAATCTGGCGGTAGACCAAATATTAGTTAAAAATGGTATCAAGAGTTACGAACGGATGGTTATTAAACCGGCCATAAGTAAATATTTACAGACTACCCCGAGCACAAGAGCTTGAAGAGGTAATTTTATAGTTCTGATACGAGACGCCTGTTTGAAGATGATCTGTAATATACTTAGCAACAGAGTTGTGAGGAATGGCAGAAGTGAAACAAACCAAACGCAATTTAAAAAAAATATTAAGGTTAAACGAAACGGGATGGCGTTAATTCAAATATAAAAAAAAAAACTTTTAGTGCTTAATGCTGTTAGAGATGAATTTTTCGTTGGCGTACATGCGGAATGTGAAATGGAATAAATTGTTGTTGTAATTTTAAAGATCTAGTCCATAGGTTCCCAAAGAGGTCCGTACTTACCCCTAGAGGTCCTTGGCAGAGAGAAAAAAAAAAAGTTCACCGGTATGAAAATGGGAGTCAACGGATCGGAGATCATGCATACTTCACGCATAGTAAAACACCGTAGTAAGTTTCGCTCGACAAGCCTACTGCACACTTAAAGCGAATCGTGCTACGCAGGCACGTTCATGTGCAAGTTTTTACAAATATTCATACCTGCAGTAATGCATCGCACAGTGGATAAATACCACTTGTTCAGTATTGTACCAAAGTTTTGGACAGACAGGCTGGGGGCATCCACGGGGAAAAAGAGTTTGGGAACCTATCCTCTACTCCTTCAAGAAACTCATAAAAATATTTCATATTCTGTGTGTACACAAATGATTAATTTCAATTTTCAAAAGCATTATGCGCTGACTTTTTCTTTAAAAATATTTAAATTAGCGCCATCTGTGAGCGCATATTGCGTAATCTCAAATGGAATATGATACAGAAAATAATAAAGATGTAACCGTCGCATCTGGGAGTTGAACCCTCGACCTCTCAGTCGGCAGCGCCCTTGAGGTGGTTTTTCACAAAAATGGCGCTATACAAATCATCCAATTATTATCCAGGATCAGCACTCTAACCAATTCCATCGATTTCTTAGATGAGACGTTCGAAGATTTGAAGGTCAGAGAGACGGAGATTTAATTTAATTTATTTATTATTATTTATAAAATACAAATAAAGTTAATAGCCAATAAATTTGGATTGTCAACAGGTTCTCATCGCTTATTAGTTCGGTAGTGGCTTGGCAATTTTCAAGTTTCTTCTATAAAAATGTTCTAAAATGATATACATACTCTTTCATGTGGCAAAAGGATAGAGCTGCATTTTTAGTGTTTTTACAAAGTTTTTGAAAAGATGTCACATAATTCCATCTGAAAATGTAATGCACGTGCTATGGCAAAAATACAAAACTGCAAATGTAGCTTTTCACCATAACATCTTCCATAACATCAAATATTGCATTTAAAATACTGCATTCATAATCGGATAAATAAAAATTAAACTTCCCGATAAGCAAAAATTTAAATAGCAAAACGGTGAATTATTTACATTGTTTATATAATTTGTTTAATATACACATCGTTTGGGTTTGATGGCACTGATTTCTCAATGCTTTAATAATAATCGGATTATTTTTATAGCGCCGTTTTTGTGAAAAATCACCTCAAGGGAAAATCACCTTTGTTCTGCATATACTCGTATCTTCGAGTCATTCGAATAGTTTATAATATTAATTGTGACAATAATCATACTCAGTCGGTATTCGAATTTATATTAAATTTTTGTCAACATAAAAATAATATAATTGCTCGAATCTACATTTTACGTATATAACTCGTTTTGCCAAGGAAAAACAATAAAATAATGGTTTTGCTAATACATATGTACTACATATAGTATGTAACTCGCTGCATGTATATACATGAGTACATACCTAAGTATAACATAATACACAAGATAATAATAATTATTATTTATAATAATTGGTCTAAATAATAGTAATAATTATTTAGTATTAGTAATTGGTCTAAATAATAGTAAACAGTTATAGGTTTAATAACCTATAACTGTTTACTATTATAATAATTATTTAGTATTAGTAATTGGTCTAAATAATAGTAAACAGTTATAGGTTTAATAACCTATAACTGTTTACTATTATAATAATTATTTAGTATTAGTAATTGGTCTAAATAATAGTAAACAGTTATAGGTTTAATAACCTATAACTGTTTACTATTATAATAATTATTTAGTATTAGTAATTGGTCTAAATAATAGTAAACAGTTATAGGTTTAATAACCTATAACTGTTTACTATTATAATAATTATTTAGTATTAGTAATTGGTTTAATTAGTAATAATTATTATTTAGACCAATTACTAATACTAAATAATAATTATTATTATCTTGTTTATTATGTTATACTTAGGTAACGACATGCTAATACTAAAGACTATACTCGTAAGTTTAAATATTATCAGTTCCTAGTTCAAGTAATGTTTCAATATTTGAACTAACAAAACACTTCTACTCTAAAAACTCTTGTTGGGTCTTCGAAATATTTCTTTTCTTTTTTTAATAGTTTATTTTATTTGTTTCCGTTACTATAATATCCAACAGTAAATCATCTTACTTTAAACATCTTTACTTATCACCTTTGTTATTTATTTTCAACTAATGTTATTTCTAGGTTCGTATATACATATTTATAGTTTAATCAATTTTTTTTCTTTCTAATTAGTTCTTTCATCACATGGCTCGTCCATTTTTAAATGTGTTTTTTCTTTCTAATTAGTTCTTTCATCACATGGCTCGTCCATTTTTAAATGTGTTTTTTCTTTCTAATTAGTTCTTTCATCACATGGCTCGTCCATTTTTAAATGTGTTTTTTCTTTCTAATTAGTTCTTTCATCACATGGCTCGTCCATTTTTAAATGTGTTTTTTCTTTCTAATTAGTTCTTTCATCACATGGCTCGTCCATTTTTAAATGTGTTTTTTCTTTCTAATTAGTTCTTTCATCACATGGCTCGTCCATTTTTAAATGTGTTTTTTCTTTCTAATTAGTTCTTTCATCACATGGCTCGTCCATTTTTAATCTTTTCACTGCCATTAGCAGCTATCGATGTACGAACAATCCGTGCCACAACTGCCATTCACACCGTACGATGTAAATTGCGAGTATGATTGTCTGGAGGATGATATTTCGATGATCTAACAGTAGATGGGGCTAAATATTATTTCGTAAAATATTACGAACTGTTTCTTAGCGACATCTCTCAAAAAAGTTGATAATTTATATTGTTTACATTACACAAAGCAGCATCTAAAAAGGGTCTGCAGATCTCTTGGCCCACTTGTTTAAATCTCCCGCCGTTGTGACGTCTTGTGTGTGTGGATATCACGTGGTTTTTTCATTCTATTTGGTGTGGTTCTAAAAGTTTTTTTAATGTTAGGCGCAAATGTGGACTAGTATTTTTATACCTTATTTGAAATTTTACTTGTTTATTTTTACATTAAGTTTTGTCATTTGTTTTGCACATCAAAGATTTTTGAAAGAAATATTAATTTTTACATCTCTAAACATGTCAAGACGCGCTCTCAGTGAAGAAGATATAAGAGAATTGGTCCCCGATCTTGACTCTGAAATTGAGGAAAGTGAGGATGACTCAGATTTTGTAACACAACTTAGTGACAACGAAGATGAACCTATGGAGACTGATGTTACCCAAACAAGTTCTTCAGGAAACTGGACTGTGAATTTGGGAAATTTTATACCAATTATCCACCAATTTAATGATTTTCCATCTGGGATAACCGCAAACCCATTATTATCAGAAAATTCACCGGAAATTACTTTTTTTGAACACTTTCTGAATACAAATATAATGTCAGAAATTGTCAAAAAACAAACGATTTATATTTCGCGAGAAAAAAGAATATTAATTATAAATCTTTAAAACATTGTGTAAATAAAATGCTAAAATCACTAATTGCACTAGCAATATCAAAAACTGAAAAAAGTTGGAGAATCGTTGCCGAACTCCATTATGATGTGTAAGTGTTTATCTTATATCCCTTTGTTTATTTGTGTTAGTGAGTCATTGTAATGGCCAACTCTCGGCTCTGAAATATTCTGTTGGTGTTCATTATTTATGTCAAAAAACATTATGGGACACACTTGAGGATTCAAATTACTTTTAAAGTATGTACTATAGATATCAGTAATGAGTGTCTAATATAAACAAAGCGCTGAATGGCAAAGGGAATGCTGTAAAGACTAATTTAATTGACAACTTAAAAAAGACCGAAATAGCTTGGCGTATGGTAGTAGATAGAGTGTTTTGTTCAGGCGCTTATTGGGTTAAATGTGTTTTTTCTTTCTAATTAGTTCTTTCATCACATGGCTCGTCCATTTTTAAATGTGTTTTTTCTTTCTAATTAGTTCTTTCATCACATGGCTCGTCCATTTTTAAATGTGTTTTTTCTTTCTAATTAGTTCTTTCATCACATGGCTCGTCCATTTTTAAATGTGTTTTTTCTTTCTAATTAGTTCTTTCATCACATGGCTCGTCCATTTTTAAATGTGTTTTTTCTTTCTAATTAGTTCTTTCATCACATGGCTCGTCCATTTTTAAATGTGTTTTTTCTTTCTAATTAGTTCTTTCATCACATGGCTCGTCCATTTTTAAATGTGTTTTTTCTTTCTGAATTTTAAATGTGTTTTTCTTTCTCTAGTTCATCACATGGCTCGTCCATTTTTAAATGTGTTTTTTCTTTCTAATTAGTTCTTTCATCACATGGCTCGTCCATTTTTAAATGTGTTTTTTCTTTCTAATTAGTTCTTTCATCACATGGCTCGTCCATTTTTAAATGTGTTTTTTCTCTCTTCCACTGTTATTTTTATTTCTATTTTTTTACTTATGTTCACTGTAACCGACGGCGGGCCGAGGCTTTCGACACTTTCTTGTTCTGCGCGAAAAACCTCTCGTGCGACCACCTGTCGTCACAAGACTGTAAATTTTTGTAGGTACCGGATCCGAAGCCACTCTCGTTCCCTTCGAGGGATGTCGCGTTGGATGCTGATGGTCGTCACGCACACAGTGCTTTGTGTATGGGGGCACTAGGTGGGCGGTTGAGGCGTCCCTTCGCCTTGGGTGGCATTCAGCGAGCGTAGAGCCGGTGGTGACATCCTCGAAGGCGAGTGGCTGAGATCCGTCTCGAGAGATTACCTATAATCGACTGCGGGCCGAGGTTTTCGACACCTTTCTTTGCTGTATCGAAAGGCCACTCGTTATCGATAAGGTGCCAGATCCAAAGACACTCTCAACTTGAGGGAGTTCCAGGAATTCTCAGGCCAAAGGGGGGCTCGGTCCCGTTCGATGTGGTTCTCAGAATTCTTCAGGCAGCAAGTAGTTTGTTGGAGAAGTAGTAGTAGGGAAGACGAAAGTGAAAGACCTTTTCTCATCTGCTGATAATTTACGACTGACTTTATTTGTATTAAGTAGACCTATTTATGTTATTTGGCGAACACGGTAAAATGTCACCCCCTACTGTGTTGCAGCCCGAACTTGCAAATAGGCGCGCTCCAGTGGCGCACATATGTTGCGTAAAACTGCGGGCGACCCATTTGACCGAGTTGTTCCAACTTGGTGTTACATAAAGGGGTCCGTTTAAAGGCAATTTAGGTGATTTTACAATTGTAGTTTTCTTTTTGTTTGTTTCAGGTTGATTATAACTGTGTTTATTGCTGTCAATGTTTTCCCACGTCCAGATAACATAGCACTTTCAATGTGGCTTCATTATTTGGTCGTAGGGAGCAATAAACATGACAAAGTTGATTCTCCCAGCGCAGTATTTCATTACACTGTTCTGGGCAAGTTGTAGGTAGACATGTTAAAACATAATCAAAAAACACAACAACTATTATTTAAGGCATCTCCTCATTACGGCATTATTCAAATAGTTTATTATGCCGTTTTGAGGAGATTTACAAGTTTAACAAGAAACAGTTCATTTGCTAACAATAATAGATAATAATACAAATACAAAAAGGGAGTTTGCAATACGGTATTTTACCTAGTTGGCGTTAGACACGTGTCGAACTTCCTGGGTGGTCCACTCCTGAGGAATGTGGCCAGTGGCGAAGAGTGGAATGGACGATTGACCAATAAGTTTCAACACGTCTGGTACATTCACACTGTTATTTAATAGCAGTCCCATGGGCGTATATGTACAAATAAAATAAAATAACCCTTTGGCGTATCACTCCCGAGGTACATACATATTAATATACTATAATTTTCGTGTTAATATCTAGACAGTTTTGTTCAACACTCTGTCATACATTTCTATCTTATCATTTACAATATCAATGACTTTCTTTCTGATCATTGAGTTGCATTTATAATATTTGGCATTAAGTTAAAAATCATGGGTATATTGTTTTCCAACGTTCTCTGTCCGTAGGAACTAACTTATATACTCTGGAACTATTAATCCATCATTGATTGTGAATCTAGTATTACATGTATGTCCTAATTTATCTTTATGCTGCTGGTTAAATTTACGTTGAATTATAATTTCATACATAACAATAGTGTGCCATGTCCCTGTCTGTAAATACTAGTTTTACAATAATGTTTGAAACCATCTGGATTTGTTGCAAATTACTTTTAGCGGTATTCCCTCATATTGTTAACCCATACCTTACAAGAGATTCATAAATGAAACAATGATGCTTGAAAAGCCTTTGGTCGTGTTGAGGAACAAGATATGCATAACCAGGCTTCCCAACCTTCCTCATACCATCTCTTTCTCCATCCCACAGAGAAGAGAATCAACAGAGGTGCTTTAACAGGTGAGGCGAAAAAGCCAAATTTAGCAGGGTTAGGGGTGAGCCTGGAGGCATGTCCTTGATTTGCCAATAAATAAATCCCAACATTATGCAGACAACTAGCATTGCACCGCAAAGTATTAGTATTTACTCTTCGAAAAGCAAATCTGCTAATCATCAACTTGTCCTTTTTACAATTGTGTGGAATTTGTCACCAATATCCTAAAGCACTAGCTGCCGTGCCAATATTCAAAACTAACCCAAACTGTCAATTTAGGTAAAACAGCAAATGGATAAAAAAAGTTCAGCTTGTTTACATAAACAGAATATTTTGTAAGAATATTTAGTTTGACCCTTTTAGAAATGTTTATTAATTTACTTACCTCAGGAAATGATGACATGAATGCTTTCGCATCGTCGTCATTTTGTTTTCACAAAACTGTTAAGAATTATATTGAATAATCTAAAAATTATATAAAATAATGGTTTCCTGTGGAATGTAATCCAATATTTGTTATTATTCTCACTATCACATCTATTTTGAGACCATTTCAGTGTTTAAGATTGCATTATTCCATAAAATCTTCCAATGATCATTAGACGGCAGCCAGCGTGCGAATGATAGCGGAGTTTATTAAAAAAAATGCGTGACCCGGGCTGGTGCCAAAATGGGTGTCGCATAACATTTGCCTCCAGGTCAAAATGGTACGATTAGATATGAAATGATTCTTTTAATATCATCTTCCACTGATTGTTATGGGCAACTGACGGCCTCCATGGTCGAGGGGTAAGGCTCTTGACTACGAATCCGAAGATCGCGGGTTCAAATCCCGGCGTGCGCAAGTAGTTTTTATTTAATTAATTTGTGTTGTTTCACAATTAATTCATTTATATTATATTTGTGCACGTTCCAGAGTGGAAGATACTCTCAGTATCGCCCTGGTGAAATACCACCATTCAGAATTGAAACATTGCTTGAAATGGCTTTCAGCCGTGTTTGGTGACCAGATCTGAATAGCCAGGTATTCCCCACCTTCCTCCAATGGGGAATCCTTCCCTCCCTCAATTGGGAATGCCATAGTCTCACTGGCTCCAGACGGTTGGGAGCAGTTGGGACTCTTGTGCGGTATTCATATAAAAAAAATATATAAATAACTAAATATATAAGCGTGCAAGTTTCTTAATAAATTCATGAGAAAGAACATTTTGATTAGAAATTTGTCGCCCTTTTTTATAATTTCTGCTTATGTTACATTTTTCTTAGGGAAGGGACAGCTTTTCACGCTTGTCAAAAATAAGAACTTATTATGGAAAATGACACGGATGTCATATTCAGATATTTACTGTATTCTACACAAAATGTAAATGTGTGTGCAATGCGCATTGAGGGGACGACTCGTTTGTGTTAGTGTCGGAAAAGGCCGTGCCTTTCGGTACAAATCACAAATGTGCCATCTGTTGGTACCTCTATTAATTAGTACAACTTTACTAACGAAATATTGATCATATTGTGTTGGCTTTTTTTCATGCAATTAATTATGCGGTCGAATAAAATATAGAAATTTAATATATCCAGTATTTAGGTTTGTAATATACCAACCACGAAACGCAACGCCGCGCACCCCACACAGACTGCATCTCTTTAACTTTCAAAGGCAGAAACTAAATTGTGCAAAATGGCATTACATGTCGTATTTATATAAATGTTGAATCTATTCTTTACATTCACCCGCATATGTTGCTCAACTCGCGTCAAGGGACGACTCGTTTTAGTGTTTAAAAGCAGTGCTTTTCGGCAATGCGAGCAAATGTGGCAATCAGCGCCATCTATCCAGTAATTGGCTAGTAATAATATGCATAAATAACGCGGTTATTTGTATATTTGATTATCCATTCGTAGCGAAAATTTACCTGGTCTGTAGGAAGTTTTTTTTTTAATATCAATTAATTCGCTCTTTTTCCTATTGCCTACCCTGATTAAAAACTCTGTGCACGACACTGCCTACATACCTTTGTCTAAACTGTAACAAAAAGCGATTTTCTCCATTTAAACTGGCAGCTTGTGCAATATTTAAATTGTGTTTTTGTAAACCATTTTTAACAATGTTATGACATGAAAAAAATAAATAATTTTTATGACTTTATTGTGTGCACTAAACTCTGCTATTATAAATATCGCAGTGCTGGAGTTAAGTTAAGCGACGCGGGTAGGCATCGCACGCATCAGACAGATCGTATCAAACACATTTTAGAATTCTTTGTATTTAGTCATACAAGTGCGTCCACTGATCCGCACGCATCGGACCGTCGGTAATGCCGACGCAAATTCTCGGAGGGGCAACTATTCCCGATGCGTGTCGATAACGTCATACGGATTGTCGATCCAGTAGACGCGCGCGCTAGGTCGCCGTTCGCATTCAGAAGTCGTCCACTCGAGATCATGGACATCGCAAGAAGACTATGAAGAATTGAATAATTTATAACCCCCTCAATCAAAACAACAAAGGATAATATCTGAGAAACAAACTTTATTGGAATATAACTAAAAAATTATAATACAACCTTACACATACAGCAAGTCTTTCTTCGGGTCCGATCGCCTCTCTGTATGTTGTAGTCTGTCTAAATAAATGTGACCTCAGTATGTCAAGAAGAGCAGTAAATTAGACACGACAAAAATACTGAAAGAATTTTACGTCGTCGTAAACAACGATTGCGAAAGCAAATCAGGAAATGCTAGTATGATATTCTTCATATTACGGTCGCTTCTTGAATATGTCATGTATCCACTTATTCCGTTTCTTTTTTGTTTTTCCTCTTTTTCCAAACAAGCGAGCAAACCACGACCAGTTCTTCTTTCCACCTTGGCTCGCACACACAGTTCGTCCTCTATCTGAATGCTAATGTTGAAAATCGGATTGTAAATAATCATCACGTTGACAATCCGAATTCGGTGGACGTAGTACCACGCATTACGCTTAGTAAATTCGTTAGATGCGATCCGTCCGATGCGTACGATGCGGACCTGTGTCTGCTGTAACCGGACAATGCGGTCGCCGGGGGCCCGAATCTCCAAGGGGTCTCGAGCTCGATAGATTCGTACTTAAACACACCCAAAAATCTAAAGATACAATATGAAATATCATCCCGTTTCATTCTGATTCGTAGTTAAAAACTGCAAAAAATTGAAAGATACAATATTAATTCGATACCTTAGTTCAATAGGGAAATAACTCAAAATTTCTGGGTTTCGAGTTAATGATGAAACATGGTAAAGAAACTCTCCCTCGCATATTTCAAAAAGGTAAGTCTAATTCGTCCTAATTATGTAGTCAGATAATTCTTTATGCAATTATAATGAAATCAGAACATTCTTAGTTCAATGGAGAAACATATCAAATGTTTCCGTTTAGAACTTAATAAATGTAGCCATTTACACCTATGATATGATCGGTTGATAAATTACTAACATGTTGCATCTACTGTTAAGTTATAGGTGGACAAAATAACTTTACATCGGAGCGATGTCTTTATGAAAACATTTTCAAATCCAGTTTTCTCAAAATGAGATATTTGGAGTTAGTTCCCTATTTTTTTTTAAAGAAAGACAAACATTCCCTGGTTACGAATAACCTGACAATATTTGAAAATCTCCTACTACCATCACAGTAAGCGGAAGATGTTGCTTGTGTCGTAATGGAGGACTTAGCCAGCCGAGGAATTCAACTCACGACGCCTGCCAACTCAGCCACTGACCGGTTATTGAACTAAGGTATCGTTTTGAACCATCGATACATCACTACTAAATTTGGAGTGACATGCAAATAAGTACGTCGATTTTGAACCGCGTATGAGTACTTTCATAATACAACTTCCTATTGAACTCACTCCAAAATAACACAGCGCTAAGCTAATCCCAAATCGCACGATGTAATTTTTGTCATGTCATATGAAGCCATTATTGAACGTATAGTTTTGACAAAACTACTGTTGTAACTAGAATACATTTACACGTAAAGAACACATACATAGCCATACAACAATGGCTAGGAGAAATTTTTCATTATCGCATGTACCTACATCCGCCAACAAACAATTCATATCAATATTTAAAGGTTTTACGTGCTAAAAACGTATTTTTCTAAAATATTTAAATTAGCGCCATCTGTGAGTGCGTATCACGTTTCGTTTACCCTTGGCGATGCACTGCGAAGTAATGCAAAATCATGTGTTTTTGGTTTGAAAATTTGATGGCCTAGAAACATCATAGACAATTTTATTAAATACATGCATTTTTTGGTGAGTCTTTTTGTAAGCCTAGACAAAAAGAAAGTATCAGACCTTAAAAAAATATTTAAATTGCTAAATCTTCTACTTACGAACCTTAGCTTTGCGAAATTAGCCGCTAAATTTGTGCTCCAACGTAAATTAGTCGTTTTTAATTAAATTTAAAGTCCACCATAATGCTCATTTTAATATTTTTATTTTATGTTTCATTATATTTTCAAAGCAGACGGGGTAAAACTTTTTTTACATCGCCGTTGTTAGCCCCCAAGTAATTGTTAAAGGTGCCTCTAAAATCGCGACAAAGCAATTTCTTTAATGGCCTATATTTCATAATATAAAACAAAAATAAATAAATTACTTCTAATCCGTACTAGATATTTACTATACTTTTTGATGAAAAAACAGATCATTAGGTTTAGGTGAGTATTTTTGCCTCAAATCCAAAATTAAGTTTTGTATGAAACAGGCCGCGCAGCCGTTCCTCTTAATCAAATGGCACCTAGAGCAGATTGAGTTTTACGCATCAATACATTTTTGCCACCTGCATAAGGAGTGCGTTATTTCGTTTGAATTTTACGAAATGGATCCCTTTAGCATTTGTAAACAACACGAAATTTCGTCGTAGGAGATAACCTCATTGTTATTGGACGAAGCAAGACAAACTTTAACGGGTATTGCTCAGTTACGCTTCGCAAGAACATCGCCGTTAGAAGTGTATACTTACAGTATTCAGTTAGTATTAGAGTTACTTATAATATTCAAAGTTTTTTAATTCAGTTAGTTACCCATGGAAAAAAAAACAATTCACCTTATTGTGTTATGAAACTGGAAGTTTACATCGAGTTTTTGTCACAGTTAATAAATTTACATAATTGCTTTGGACTAATTTAATTAATTTTCAAGTAACAGATATTTGCTTCGCATCGAATTCAACATGCCATCAATTCCTGCTACGAAACGAAGTGTGAACGGCCTCAATGTAATTAAATGCGTGCGAAATTGTAATAAAAAAAGATTACACACTGCACAGGAAGCACAGTTTGTTCAAAATTTACATAAATGCAGATGTTTCAAGTCCCCAATATGCTTTTTTAGGTTGAGTTGATAATAAAACAGCAGTGGCGTGCGGTCAATGAAGGCTGAAAAGCTGTGCCTACCCTAAGAAAAATTAAGAATCATGAGGATTAAAAACGCGACAATTTTTTTTTCTCCAAAAATTTTTGTAAGGGACTTATGCGCTCAGTTATTCGGTTGGCCATTACAATCTGCGGAAGACAAATAATCAATCTACAATCTTGCAACACTACATACAGCTTACTCTTGGACATAGATCAATGCACGCCACTGTAAAATAGGAATGAAGAAGTTGACCAGGTAGTTCCCGTGGTTTGAACAATAAAATAATTAAACCTTGAACTAACTACATTATTAAGACCCAGCAATACCCTCTGAACGGAAACTGAATGTTGTTTGAAAAGGAGATATGTTAATACCGAAGAGAGAGGGAGCGCGCTAATATAAATAATGCTTAGGGCGTAAGCGATCGTTTTAAAAATATTTAAATAAAACACGACATGTTTAGAATAGAGAAAAATCTCAAGTAAATAAAAGTAAGTAAATAAATAACATTTAAAGAAATCCCAAGGAAGTAAAAGTAAGTAAATAAGTAGTATTTATAGAAATCTCAAGTAAATACAAGTAAGTAAATAAATAGCATTTAAAAAAATCTCAGGGAAGTAAAAATAAGTAAATAAGTAGCAGTTATAGAAATCTCAAGTAAATAAATAACATTTAAAGAAATCTCAAGGAAGAAAAAGTAAGTAAATAAGTAGCATTTATAGAAATCTCAAGTAAATAAAAGTAAGTAAATAAATAACATTTAAAGAAATCTCAAGGAAGTAAAAGTAAGTAAATAAGTATCATTTAACGAAACGTTGTTAAATAACAGAACCACGCGTGTTATTTATATTTTTCAGATAATATTTCTATCGAGGGAATTTCATATAATTGCCTTTTCAACTAGACATCTTGAATATGTACATTGGAAGTTTGTAATATGTAAATAGAAACTGTGAATTAAAACTTAAACATTACGCCATTTCTTCCGCAGGGGTCGGCAGAGAGGATAGACCAATATAATTTTAAATCTGTCGTGAAACGCCCTCCTTTTTGTGTGAATACTGCACAAGAGTCCCGACTGCTCCCATATGTCTGGAGACAGCGGGACTATGGCATCCCCAATTGCATTATGTTGTGTGGCTGAAGGGAGTGGGGATGGGAAGGAGATGAGGGAGAAGAAGAAGGTAGAGAAGTGCCTGAGTATTCAAATCTGGTCAACAAAAACGGCTAATAAATGTCATTTCAATTAACGTTTCGATTCTGAATGTGGTCTTTGACCAGGGCGATACTGAGAGCATCTACCACATTAGAAAATCTGTATAGTAGGTAGGTAGGTACTAGAGATTGAAAATCCGGATTTTCTGATTTCTTGAAACTCAAAATCCGGATGTCGGTATTAAACGTGAATTTTTGAAAAATTTCACATTTCAATGACAAAAAATATGAAAAATAAAACGAAAAAAGTTTTTGATGATAGAAAAGCAAAAGGTTGTGCCAACATTGACTTGAAAAGAACCTCTGATGTCAGAATGAATAATAATAATAACAATAATTTTTCGACAGCTGTAGGCCAAGGTCACGTGACACCCATTTTGACACCAGTCTAGTTCACTGTCGTCCAAGCTTGTTTCGCATGATTTTTACTGCGGTAAGCAAATTATAAAAAAATATAAATGAGTCAAACTAAAATCCGGTGTTAGTAAACAAGTTCAAATTTCAATTTCAGAATATTAACAAATCTCAAATGAAACATGAAACCGAAAAGAAACATAAAGGATAACGATAGCAACTGGGTTCGAGATCCCATTATGTAAATTAATTAATTGTAATAAATACATAAAAATATGTATATACATGCAGTACATATATACATTAGTATACATACATATCAATTATCTATAACTAACTTACTAACTAACCATGGCGCCGTTTCTCCAAAGGGATAGGCAGAGAGGACGGGCCGCCAACAACTCGATCTTGGCATGCACTTCTTGTTTCATTCACATTTACACATTCTCTTCTGTTATTCTCATGGCCCGACTCAATAATTTGATTCACTCGATCGTGCCATGTCTTCCTCGGGGGTCCCCGGCTCCTTTTTCCATTCACATTTGCCTAAAATATTCTCCTTACATTCCTTTCTTCGTTCATTCGCTCTACATGTCCAATCCATTTGAGCGTCCCTTTCTTAATCTCACTCATTACGCTTATATCAGTCTTGCAATCTTTGCGAATCTCAGCATTTTTCACACGATCATAATACATGATATTTATTAACACACAGAGATTTCATTTCTACAGCATTCAGTCCACTCTCATCCTTCCTCTGCCAGTTCCATGTCTCACTGACACCATCTTTTATCTATGCGTAATATTAACATTCGGTCATTGTTTAAAAAAATATATATCGTATAATATTATTCGTACAATGGGAATTTGTACCCGCTAAGTTACTGCAAGTAGCTTGTCAGCAGGAGTTTAGTTCAACAATTTTATATAATACAACAATAAATAAAAATAATCACAGTAATAGTAGCACGATAATAGAACAATATAGGTACATGCATATTGTGATCAATGTACACAATTTGAAAAAAATATTTTAAAATATGAAAACAGTAGAACAGTTTTGTTATAGAGATACTAGACTCCAATAACATAATAGCAATTAAGGCGATACAATGGGAAGTAATGCAAAATCGTGTCTTTTCGGTTTGAGAATTTGTTGGCCTAGAAATATCATAGATGATTGAATTAAATACTGCATGTAGATCACACCCTGGCCTTTCATTTAACCGTGCATTTTTTTGGTATGTTTTTTTATAAGCTTAGAAAAAAATAAAGTATGAGACATTAAAAAAATGTTTAAAGGGCAAAATCTCCTACTTATGAACACCTTTTCTCATATTTTCGTATTGTTCATTGTGGTAAATTAAGTTTTTTAGAATCTGACCGTAAAACATTTTAATAATTATGTCTGAGTTTTACACAATAGAATAAAACACGCATTTTGGTGATGTTTTTTTTGCCGAAATCGAAACATGCGGCCGATGTACAGCGGGATTTTCAACCTTGTCACCACCTGCATAAGGAGCGCGTAATTTCGTTAAAATTTTAGCCGGTGGATGGCCTAAATATAATAAAAATGTCAAAATATCAGCAAGTATCACACAAGTTGAGAAATACAAAAACAGTAGTACAGTTTTGTTACAGTGAGAATAGATTATTAATGTAATAGTAGGATGTAAATAATTTTAAAGATAACTGGTAATGAAACGTGGGTATATGGTTATGACGTCGAAACCAAGGCCCAATCATCCCAAAAGCGGAAGCGGCCAGAAGAGCCAAGACCGAAAAAAGCACGCCAAGTTCGATCAAATGTGAAGGTTTTGCTCACTGTTTTCTTCGATTACAATGGCGTGGTGCATCATGAGTTCTTGCCAACAGGTCGTACGGTTAATAAGAGGAATACTACAAGGAAGTTATGCAACATTTGCGTGAAGCAATACGGCTCAAACGATCGGAATTGCGGATTACTTTGAAGGGGAAAAAATGGATATTGATGAATAAATAAATACTTTTCGAAAAAAATCGAAATTCACCTTTTCTTTTGAACACACCTCGTACAATATAATAAGGATGATCTAAGAAAAATTTCAGTTGATATTTATGCATTAAGTAAACGAAACACGTTGTTATGAACCACGAATATAATTTATTTTGAAAAATCAAGGAGATATACAACCAAGGAGACCATCATATTTGTTTAATATACAATATAAGAAAAATTAAAGTAGCGTCAATCACCAGATATTACGGAGATATGCAATTAGCAACCTTATCATCACAAATTTACTTATAAATAGTTTAGAAAGTTAATCCTACTTTAGACGATACACTTTTTCATTCAGATTCTCGTATAGGTTATCTTTTTCTATGGCAAATTCCATAGAAAATTGCGTAAAAATTTGACGCGTTCATTTCACAGAACGCTAATAACGTTTTTTTTAATTTCGCTGATTCTGATTCCACTGTTAATAATTCGAAATTCATAATTTTAAAAAATCGGATTGCAACCTCTAGTAGGTACTTAATACTAATCTGTACGAAGACACTCCATATTTTCTTAAATAATCGTTTACATGTTTCAATATGAAATTAATAAAAGCAAACAGCTTTATTTGTAGGTAACTTACAAAAAACATATAAAATACACAATAAAGTGACATAATTTAATAATGTCAAGTCAACACGAACGTTCTAAAAGTTTCAAACAAAAATATTGCAATGACCTGACCGCAATAAATTTACGAGGTCTTACCCACATTATTATTATTTAATTACATATTGCGTACCTGCATTAACTCGGTTTAAATGCAAAAGAAATATCTTTTACTTTACTTCCGTAATAGCAAAAAAACACAAGTTATACATAATAATACATAAGCATTTTTTGCAAATTATTCTTTACTGTTTACTATATTCTTTACTTATTTTCTTTGTGGCACGGAATGCTGTCATTGAATGTTGAAGCAATAAATGCTCGAATACAATGGAACACCGGTTGTGAGACATGTCAAATCCAAAACGAACAAACAAAATGAGCAGTCTTTTAGCGCCAAATATCTATGACAATTTTCTATTCGATTTACCAGCGATAATGGATTCTGCAGAATTAAAACCATGAACTTTGATTGTGATTCTAATGAAATCTCATTTACGTGTTTTCATTTTTTTTATTATTATCAATAATGACGTTTTAACATACCAATGTTTACAATTTCAAGTTTGTTTTCATAGATTCAATTTTTCAAAGCCCGCCAAAACGCCTCAAATCTAAGGCCAGTCGGGCGGGACGCGATATTTAAAGATAGTTTGGTGTTTAGTTTGGTCGTTTGATAGATTCAATAAATTGTATGCAAAAATTCAAGACATTTTTTATTCTCTAATTTAACCGCGTTAAATTCTCATATTTCATATCGTTACTATTATGCATTGTACCAAAGTGTAAAAATGTATTTTTTCCGGTCATCTAAATACATATACCGAACGTCGTTTTTGAGGTTATGTCAAAACAAGAATTAACTTTACCGTACATAATTATATATTATCTACATAATAAACCACAATTAAACATAAGAAATAAATTTATATACCCTTTTAGTTAAAATTACTCCAAAATTAAAAAAAAATACAAAACAAAATCGACAAATAAAAATTTCAATACAAATGCAAAATCAGAACACGCGCTAACATTTGCAATGGAACCAGCAGAACAGGGCGTTTTACTAGGTGGTTTTGTTATTCAATTTTAAATAACGATTTATAAATTATATATACCTATATAATAAAACTTATATGTATATTCAGAATCGGCGTTTGCGGATCTATGTGATTTTCTTTTAAATCATAATATTTTGCAGTGGAGTTCCTCCTTAGTGAGCTTGCAACCATCGTAGGATTTTGTTGTTCCCATATATAATAGAAACAATGGAGATAGGCTACGAAAGAACGGTCAGAAAAGGGTAATATATCTGGTTTGATTTTGATAAATGCTAAGCCTATGTAAGCTAAAAACATTATGTTAATTATGTTACGTAATAATATTTTCATTGTGTTCGTTGCATGACGTAATAATATTATCATTGTGTTAATTGCATTACGTAATAATATTATCATTGTTTTCATTGCATTCCCTGTTCCCATACTCCGTATTCTCGTTAAAATATATAAAATAATGAAATAGACTGCCCTGAACTCCTTTCTCAAATTAACTTTAACATACCATAAAAACGTACCCGCCACACCAAACTATTTTACACATTAAAAATTCATTGCTTCATTCACATTCATACATTCTGTTATTCCGACTTCTGACACGGCCCGATTCAAGTATTTGATTATTTTTATTTTTTACAATAACTTCACACAGGAGACCCTGCGGGAAATAATTTCCCTCGAAGCCTATATCATCTTTGGGGATGCTGCGTGGAGGGTCTTTTATAGGATACGAAGGAGTGAACTTGGGTCTTGAAGAGACCCGTGTTGTAGGATGGAGGAAACACAGAGGCCGGCAGATCATTTCACAGCCGAGCTGTTGAACAGAAGAACGAGTCTTAGAAGCGACCCGTTCTCATGTGACAAATGTCAACCGTGTTCAGATGTTGAACGCGCGTTTGGCGTGTTTCCCGACTATGCACCGGTGCCGAAGGGATTAATGACGCCAGTCCTCAGAGCATCTTGATCATGTCATGTATTCCTCGGGCGTCCCCGGCTTTCTCATTCATTCACATTCGCGTCATATATTCTCCTTATAATCCTTCCTTCGTTTACTCCCTCTACATGCCCAAACCATCTAAGCTTCTTTTTCTTAATCTTACTCATTACGCTTACATCAGCATTGTATTTTTTGCGAATATCAACATTTTTCACACGATCATACATGGTATTATCACACATTCGCCTCATCATTCTATATTACGGTTGCAATCATTGACTATAATAGATGTAAAAGTATGAATAGCCTCTCATTTACAACTTTAGCAACAGCTCACGTGTCAAGTCATTTGGGTCACACTTCTTGTCTTAAGTGGTAATTAGACGATACCTATTTTCATACAGATGGGACGTGAGTTGTCTTTTTCTATGGAAAAATTATGAAAAATAGGACGTGTTCTATTTTTTCGTCCAGTTAAAGATGGCGGACATTACATCGTGATCAGCTGTTGTCATCATCTGTCATTGTTTTCGTAAGCATCTAATGTGGAAAATTTGCGCGTTTATTTATTTTTATATTTAATATAATGATAAGACACTACGTGTTTGTTACTATCCAGTACTGTGGATTTAGAGTATATTTATGATTTTTTTTTTCATTTTGCTTTAAGTAAATAATACGCGGACACATTGTCGAGTTTAGTGCGTTTTCTTCGACCGCTGTCATTCTGTTACGTAACTTTAATGTTACCTATTTTGTGGAGATGCTGCGTGTTTATTTAGGAATCAAAAGATCAAATGTAGATTAGACTTATTTAAATTGATTATGAACGCGTGTTTCTGTTCGGAATTGTGAATTACGCGCATATTTTTTAATTATTTTTTTGACATTTTGTGAAGGTCCTACCATTTTTTGACGATTAAGAACGGTCCAAATATTCTTTCTTCTTTAATGGCAACCATGTGTGCAAAAATAAAATACCGGTAGAACAAGGACAGCATTCCCACCTGACGTCTGCGCTCCAAAGATTGCAATCCGTTTATTAAGATTGGCGAATCTATCGAACGGACCGCCCATTCCTGCACAAAGTCAAGGGTTTTCTTCAGATATTTTGGGGCTCCCGACCAGAGGTGCGCGCAAATTCTACAGTGAGGCGCCCCCCATATGTATCCGCCACTGCACCAAGCATATCAATGGAGAACTTGTTGGAAAGAGATTGTCATTTCAATCCCTTTTGACGTAATCAGACATGATTGGGCTTTTGAAATATTAAATTCTTATTAATTTCCCAGTAAATTGATTATTATTCGAATGGTTATTACACTGTAAAGTTTCTCTACTTAAGGGTTATAATGTACTATTGTTTAAAACTTGACTAAATGTCATTAAAATTGGTGTATCCAAATGAATTTTTGTTTGGATCTCAGCGTGAATATTTCCAAATATTCAGGCCGAGATCGATTGTAGGCAATGATACAAATTATTAAAATTATTCATACATCTTTCCTCTCTGCCAGTTTCATGCCTCACTGCCATACATCAGGGTAGGTATCAGCACTCCATTGTGGATTGCTAGCATCGCTTCTTTGGTAACACTGCAGGAAATTCACCAATTTCCCGTGTTCTCCAAACATTCAATCATTTTTGTCACAACTTAAATCTCGACATATTTTTGATTCCCTACCGTCATTTAAGAAAAACGTTACTAGTAACTTAATTAATGCGCACTCACAACTCTTCACTACATAGCACAATTAATACGTGTAGGTACACATACACGTTCACACACACACATACACATACAATCATACACTATACACATTTTTCATATGATATACCGTTTTATCTTTACCATGTATAATTCCCTAGCATATTGTGCTAACCCCGCCCGGTAAAATGTTTATTTTTTATTAAATGAATACCGCACAAGAGTCCCAACTGCTCTCAACCGTCTGAAGGTCTAGTAAGACTGTGGCATCCCCAATTGGGGAATGTTGTGAGGCTGAAGGAATTGGGGAGAATTTTTTTAATGAGAGTCCCAGCCGCCCTCATACAGCTGGAGCCAGCGAGACTATGGCAGTGAGAAGTGGAAGGAAATAAGGAAGAAGGAAGGTGAGGAAATACCCTGCTATTCAGATCTGGTCACCAAACACGGCTAAAGCCATTTCAAGCAACGTTTCAATTCTGAATGGTGGTCTTTCACCAGGGCGATACTGATAGTATAATAGCGATGAGTCGTTCGTGAATGAGCCGTTCAGTTGTGCCGGCTCATTTTGACTGTGACTCTTTTTGACGAACCTTGGAACCACTTCAGAAAGATTGTTTATTTATCTAAAAAGATAAACATATCTCAGATGTTCGATAGTATTCTTACCCATTTCTACGATGACGCATCTTTAAATAAGGTCCTTTGTCCTAAATTGTTCATATAAAATCATCGTATACGTGTCTAACTTCTACAACTCTAAATTATTCCCACTGCCGAGGGGATTGGAATTAGTATTTGGCGCCACGATGGATCTTAAAGCTTTTTTTACGTGAATACCGCACAAGAGTTTCAACTGCTCTCAACCGTCTGGAGCCAGTGAGACTATGGCATACCCACTTGGGGAATGTTGTGAGGCTGAAGGTATTGGGGAGGGGAAGGAGAAGCGGAAGAAGAAGGTGTGGAAATACCTGGCTATTCAGGTCTGGTCACCAAACACGGCTAAAAGCCATTTCAAGCAACGTTTCAATTCTGAATGGTGGTCTTTCACCAGGGCGATACTGGGAGTATTTTCCTATCCTAGTGCATTCCATATAGTCACATAAGCACTACCTTACTTCTGTAATAGTAAAATTTATAAATCAAGAAATCAATCCACACTTAAAAATACGCGCGAAGTTCCTCCTGTAAATAGCAGTGCTGCGCGCGCCCCACCGACCGCCTACTATATGTGTCAAAAGCAGGAACTAAGTATGCACAATGACGCGAATGTCATATTCAAATGTTCACTGTATTCTATACAAACATCTACATGTTTGCGCAATGCGCATTCAAGAGAAAACTCATTTGGGATTGTATCGAAAAAAGCCGTGCCTTTCTGTACAAATCATAAATGTAGCAATCAGTGCCATCTGCTGGTACCTCTATTAATTAGTACAACTTAAACTATTATGTTGGCTTTTAATTTTTTTTTTAATTTTACGTATTTAGTAATTGCCTTGTAATATGTATAAATGAAGCGGTTATTTGTATTTTATGTGGTAGGTAATCCCAACCAAGATCGGCTAAATCCAGTAACTTAGCCATTCTTAACGAAAACTTACCACTAATTTTATACATGTACCGTTTGTTTCTGAAGTGAAATGCATAAAACATAAATGTGAAATAAATCATAAATATCAAAATAAATTTATTTGCGCATGCTCGGCGGTATTTATCTCGTTTGTGAAATGCTTTCTATTATAAATAATACGTTAGCCAATCAGTCGGTATAAATGTGTACGCTCCATTGGTCTTCCTCCACTAGTGTAAATTTTATTTCAAATTATAAGACGTCTGTGCACGTCTCTCGTCGTTCGGAAGAAACCAATGATCATTCCAAATTTAAAAATAATACCGTGAAATGGTGAAAAATCCACAGACAAAAATTAGTTTAAAATTAATTTAAGTGCGCGGAATTCTTTGTATTTAAAAAAGGAGTAGGTACTTTACTACTATTTTCGAATAAGTGCTGTAGTAAAAGTCAAGTGAATTTTTGTTTAACGATTGTTCGGGTAAGAATTTATTACCAGTCTATTATTTTTTTATTTCTTTGAAATGACTTTAAAATAAAAAGAACATTTTTGTACAAACTGTGCGTTTTTCTAAAGAAATCATTTATTAAATATTTGTCATAGATTATTCATGAAAGGAGGACTAAAAATTGAACAAAAAGAAGCTAGCAGTTCATAATGGAGTGTTGATACATATCCTGTGTATGAAATTAGACAGAATGCTGTAGAAGTGAGATTCCTAAGGCGTGTGTATCGTAAAATCATGTACGACCGTGTTATAAACGTGAAAATTCTAAAATAAAGGAGAGTAAAAAAGGGACGCTTATATGGTGTCGACACGTTGAGCGGATGAACAAAGAAAGGAGTGTAAGGAGAATATTTGACGCGAAAGTGAATGATGAAAAAAATATGGGGACGCCCGAGGAAGACATGGCACTGTCAACTTTTTTTTTTAAATATTAAAAAAATATATATATATTATTTTGACATTTTATATATGGAAAGTATAAATACAAAAAATACATATATATTACAGAAATTTTTTCATGATACTCGTCACTTACTAGGAGATCCTGTGCTGATGCGAACTAGGTTTTGAATAAGGGGGTTTCAGCGACTTCTGTATTTCAACTTCAAAGTGTGGGTAGGGTATTTTTAGTAACTTCTATGACGTTGCTTTAAGAATACTAATCAGTTCTTCTTCTGTTAATTCCTTAAGCCAAGTTTTGCCGGACTGAATGCAATTATTGATTGAATTACTTTTTTTGATACTAAGTGGTAGTTTTTTGTATAATTTTACAGCCAAAAATTCATAGCTTTTTTGTCCAAAAGTAGTATTACACTCAGGTACATTTAGCTTGCCTAGTTGCTTTGCTCTGGTATTATGATTATGAGGAGTCATAGCCATTTTGACATTTTTGAAATGATGAACCAGAATATTTTTGAAATTGTACACTTAGAACGTCGAAATGTTTAAAGATTTCCGTTGTTGACATCCTTATGGGGACTTTTAAAATGGTCTTTATGATGTATTTCTGAGTTGTATTTAGTGGTTTTATATAATTTGATACATAAAACCATAATATACAAGTGGACCCAGTAGTCAAAATAACAGAAGAGTATCTATGAGTGTGAATAATGCAAAGAGTTGTGTGGCGGTTCGTCTTCTCTAGCTAGCCCCGCAGGGAAATGCATGATTAGTTAGTAAACTGCATTTATTTTCTGCAATAAAAATATTGCTACACCGATCAAAGATAATGTCTTATTTCAGCAATAAATCATTTAGAACGAGCTCGTTCAGTACGTCATGAAAGTGTGGAAATTTAATAAATTAGAACAACATTTTTTCATTACTGTGGCAACACCGAGTAACACTGGTATTAGAACAAATTGCAGTAGTCTTAAATGTGAGGTTATGTTTGACTCCCTAATGTGATTGCCACTGGAAAGGAAAAATGGCAAACTCAATTTATCTTTATTTATTTATTAACGGACTAACGCCCAATAAGGAACTCCAAGTGAAAAATATTATGATTTTAAAAATATAGATCAGCAAACGACGATTCTGAATATATAAATTTTAGTGTACGTAGAATTTATAAATCGTTATTTAAAAGTGAATAAATAATCATCTCATCAAAACACCTTGTTATATTGGTACCATTGTATTTGAAACATCTGACGTCATGCATGTGTGCGTTACATTTTTGAATTAGTATGGAGATTTAAATTTTCGATTTTTTTAATATTTTTTAAATACGTATTTTTATAGCTTTGGTTATAAACTTAATTTGGGTGACTTTAAGCTCTATAATTGTTGTTCAGTTTAAAAAAAACTATTATTAATATCAGAAATTAGAGTATTCATATCAAACCAATTGTCAACATGGATATTTTGATAGTGTTAATGCTCAATACTATTATTATTCTTCGAGTTAAAGTTTCTAAAAGGGAACACAATGTTATTACTTACGTTTAGTAATGGTTTACTACGAACAGAATATAAAATTATATACGGTAAAGCTCATCCTTGTTTTGACATTTGACATTCTAACCTCAAAAATGATCAAAACCGACCGGCTATAGATTTGGAGCGTTTTGGCGGTCTTTGAAAAATTGAAACTTTGAAAATTATTTTAAGTATGAAAACTAACTTTAGAAAAAAAAACGAAATATACTGATATTTAAGTTTTAGCGTCATTATTAATAAAAAAAAAGATTGGACTGAAGTTTCTTATATACAACATAAGTAACAAGAAATTAGAAGAATAATGTAATTTATAAATATAGGTATAATTTTTTCAATTAGATGATGGGCGAATTCCGAAAAACCATGGCTATTTAAACATCTAAGGTGTTCTTTGATTATAATATTGATATTACGTGCTATATTTCTAAGTAATTATTTAAAGTGTTAAAAAAAAACAAGTTCGACTAATAAAATTCATTAGAAAATGTTTTCATCAAGTTCCACAATCTTTTTAGATCCGTTTGATATTGATGTGAAAATATCCATTTATTTCATAGTTCCATTTAAAGTAACATATATTTTTCCTTTAAACCATCTCGGTGTTGCCGTTTAAAACCATTTTTTTATATGAATACACACAAGAGTCCCAACTGCTCCCAACCGTCTGGAGCCAGTGAGACTATGGCATCCCCAATTGGGGAATGTTGTGAGGCTGAAGATATTGGCGAGAGGAAGGAGATGGGAAAGAGTAAGGTGGGGAAGTAACTGGATATTCAGATCTGATCACCAAACACGGCTAAAAGCCATTTCAAGTGACGTTTCAGTTCTGAATGGTGGTCTTTCACCAGAGCGATACTGAGAGTATCTTCCACTGTGGAACGTGCGCAAATATACTATATATTATTTTTAAATTAATTGATTGTGAAACAGCACAAATAAATTAAATTAAATTTACTTGCGCACGCCGGGATTAGAACCCGCGACCTTCGGATTCGTAGTCAAGGATCGTAACCACTCAACCACAGAGACCGTTGAGGTTTAGTATAGCTTAACAATAAATTGTAGACATTTAAGTATAATATTTCATTATTCACTTTTTCTCTGAAATTTGTTCATTGTTCAATTTTTTTACATTTTAGTTATTTTTAAAGAAACGAGGAAACACAACATTACTCGATATTTTTAGATTTTTAATTTTGATCGGTGAAGCCGATTTTGTTTATTTTTATTTATTTTCATCCAATACGTGATTATTTGGATACATAAATTTAATCGGCTTTCCGTGTAAATTATCCTTACAAAGCGTTGATAAAAAAACAGATTTATAATAAAATTGTCTTAGAATATGATGTGAAAACGTCTTCTTTTGGAAAATACCACAAATTTTTTAACACCGTTTGGTTAAAGTAAGAAATATGCACCTGGACCATTGTGTTTTTTATTTTTTTTATTTTATTTACTTTACTTTATCCATGAGACACCATACATATGGTAGTGTTGTCATTTAAAACGTTTTAAATTCCGGATGCTGATTTCCCCTATATTCCTTTACGGCGTGGAAACATGGACACTCAGAGCCAGCGAAAGGAAGAGGATAGATGTCCTCGAAACACATTTTAACGTCATGGGACAGTCAGGCGCACAAATACGTCAATTCTGGAAGAGCTTGGCTTCACAATAGGCTATCAACTGTCTGCCTACAGCGTATCCTCAGATTCTTTGGACATGTCGCTCGCTAAACTGAGAACTCCAACCTGAAGAAGCTCATGGTCACTGGCAAAGTGGAAGGCAGGAGAAGCAGAAGAAGGTCACCGATGCGTTGGAGTAACCAAATCTCGCAGGTGTCCGGAAAGTCGGTGTCCTTGGATCTCCACGCAGCGCAGGATCGCGAGGAGTGGAGGAGCCTTGCACACGAGGGTGATTATATTGCGGGCCTGATCCTCAGCAATGAATAAAGAAGAAAAAACGATCGCAGCACCCTCAAATTTTATCTACTATTAAATGTCAGACTGTACGTTAATTTATTTATAATACAAAATACGGGATAAAATTATTTTTTTTAAATGATCAACACCTTATTGTAAATTTACCAATCTGCATATAAAAAGGAAAGATCGCTTTTTTGACAAAATTAATTATTTTATAAATTGAAGGTTTTTTGTGTAAACTTTATCACTTAGCACAATCGATTTCCCTTTGGCTTTGTCAATCGATCTCCTCGGATCACCCAAATGTATTACAAAATCTCAGACTCCATCGTCCGTTGACTTGTGAAAACACTACACAAAATAGTCATTTAAGGCGGTTACAAAAAAACAGTTGAACTTTTTCCTGTTGTTAATTATTTACTTAGGACTCTTTTCTAACTAACTCAACGTTACGCCATTTTATCGCAGACCTACTGGAACAGGCTGATATGGTAACCCCCACACAAATCAATGTTTACACACTCCCTGCTTTTATACATCGGCTTGTGCGCTCCCTTTTATGTTTGATTCACTTACAATTATTGCACATACAGAAAGTATTAAATATCTTGATACAGGAATAGAATAAAATCTTTGGTGGGACACTCGTAAATGGAATCACAAGGAAACTTACAAAATACGCATATTTATAAAAAAAATATTATAAACATTTTATGTCAAAACGTTATTAAAAAAAAAACTTTGCAATCTTGATAAATATTTAAAGTTGGGACTCAGTTGAAAAATACGTTATATTTAAAAAAAAAGAAAAATATTTGCATGTGCGGAAATAAAAGAACAGGTTCTAGGTTCTTACTTTTAAATATCCATTTTATAAAGTTGGTTCTTTTGATAAATGTCATTCACACTAAAATTAAAAATGGCGTCAATTCTTCATCAATATTTACGCGTTTTTATATAAAGAAAGTAAAAACTGAAGATCATTATTTTGCATTTCCGCATATGCAAATATTTTTTATTTATTTTTAAGAATGTAAAAGTATTTTTTTTTTTTAAATATGAGTCCCAACTGGAAATATTTACCGTAATCCAAAGCATTCGTAACACGCATTTATTTTAAATAAAAAAACCTTTTGATTAAATCAAATACCAAATCTATTAAAAAAAAAATACAGAAATTAATATCTTTAAAAATAAAGTCAAAACATGGCTAAGAAATCTGAGTGATTATGAAGTTGCAAACTATATAAAGTCAAATTAAGGTAAATGGATATTTAGTAAAAAAAAGTGCAGTCCGCCTCAGAACAGTTCTCCCTAGTGAGGAGGACTGGGGATACTGTGATTTTGTACTGTTGTTATAATAATATGCGTTATATTTACATACTGTCCATATATTTATGTTCTATACTTACTTAAGTCACATACATTAAAACTTTTGAATAGAAACTAATAAAAAAAAAACTTTATTATAATTAGAAACAGCTGTTTCAGTTGGGGAAGACACCAAAGAGTGAATTTAAAATTAATATTTCGTAAAAATTGAAAGAATCACAACATGCAAAGTTAAAAGTTATTTAGTGTGACATTTATGCCAACCTAAAAAATAAAATATTATATTTTAGTTATATTTTAGTTGGGGGAGAAAAAAAATGAAACAATATGAAACAAAGATGTATGGCAGTGAGGGATGGAACTGGCAGAGGAAGGATGAAAGTAGACTGAATGCTGTAGAAATAAGATCTCTGATGCGAATGTGTGATAAAACAATGAATGATCGTGTGAAAAATGTTGAGATTCGTAAAGAATGCAAGGCTGACGTAAGCGTAGTGAGCAAGATTAAGAAAGGGACGCTTAGATGGTTTGGGCATGTAGAGCAAATTAACGAAGAAAGAAGTGTAAGGAGAATATATGACGCGAATGTGAGTGAAAGAAGAAGTCGGGGACATCGGACATCGGAAGACATGGCACGATCAAGTGAATCAAATACTTGAGTCGGGCCATGTCAGAAGTCGGAATAACAGAAGAGAATGTATGAGACATTGTATGAAGGAATTGAATGAAGCAAGAAGTGTATGCCAAGATCGAGTTGTTTGGCGGTCCGTCCTCTCTGCTTACCCCTGCGGAGAAACGGCGTGATGGTTAGTTAGTTAGTTAGAGAAAGAGATAATGTTTTATTTTGTCGTTAAAAATCAAACCATGAACCCATGAAATGGCTTATAGGTTCTTAATCGAACCTAAGAACCTTTGAAATGATTTGGGTTATTTAAAAATAGAAAAAATGATAAGGCTGTATGACGTAATACGGTTGGCAGTACCTATCGGAAAACGTCACAACAAATAACTTTAAAAATGGCGTCATGTGGTCAATTTTTACTTGTATGTATATTAATTTATGTGAAATTTCAATTTAAGTGCATTATCTGATATCTCCACCAACTGAATTAGTTGCTTCTTATTCTAATTAAGT
Source organism: Halesus radiatus (assembly GCA_022606495.2). NCBI lineage: Eukaryota > Metazoa > Arthropoda > Insecta > Trichoptera > Limnephilidae > Halesus > Halesus radiatus. The sequence goes on along the minus strand of JAHDVE020004668.1, from coordinate 59 downwards.
TCAATACATGTTTTTTTTTTTTTAATGTGTATTAAGATAAACGATTGAAAACTTTACCA